>APFE030206483.1:81866-116024 GCA_000404065.3 Pinus taeda | reverse complement strand
TCCCCTTGAAAACAGCATACTTCTCAGCATTTTTGCAGGCAAGGGCAGCAGTTTACTCTATCTATTTGCTTCACTTTGCTCAAAAGCACCATGTCAACCACTGAATCCTATGAGCAAGGTGAGGACCGGTCTTCTTCCACAGAAATCGAGGTACAGCAGAGGCCTCGTAAGGGTGGCAAAGGTGGTCATCATAGGAGAGAGGAACCCACCTCTTTGGTAGAATTGCAGGCCTGTCCTATGGCAGTGAATGGTTTCCGTTATATGTCATGTTTTCAGTTCTGTGAGAGGCTTGCTCAGATTCAGCACCACAGGGAGTTGGCCCGCTTATTTGTTTTGCACCTTCATGATGGGCAGGTCACTCTTGCAGGTGTGAATTTTGTACTATCTCCGGAGGTGATTTCAGAGGCTACCGGGATACAAAATGTGGGTGAGGTGTGGCCCAAGCGCAAAATGCTGGATTTTGTTTATTTTGAGCCATATGTCAGGCCAACATTCGTGAGTCACTTGTCAGGGGTCTTTCCTTTCAGATTCCTCCGGGTGGAGTATGCTTCAATCATGCGGCTTATCATGCATTACTTTACATGCGAGGGAAGATTTTCACAGGTCTTCTCTTGTCACATTCGCCTGTTGATGCACTTTACCCGAGTGAGGATGATGAAAATCCCGGTTTTCTTCTTCCAGGACATTCAGAGGATGGCGTCCGTATTTCAGAGGCAGTCCCCAGCTCAGCAGCATAGGAGTTTGTGCCATCATGGTCTCATCCAGCTCATTGTTTCTCATCAGTTGAGCTAGCAGGGCATTCCATGGGCATATTTCATTTCTCATGAGTTCTTTATAGTGCCACCACATCCACAGCTAGAGCCAGAGGCCATTCATGAGGAGGGAGGTCCATCACACCAGCCCGAGATTATTGTTCCGAGACATGTTGTTTCCCCACTGCAGTGTACATATCAGAGGGGTCATAGGAACTTGTTTGCAGCAGCTTGACGAGTATTTTCTCCACAGCAGGTGGAAGGGGTCTCGTCATCATCATCAGGTCAGCGAGTGTTATCTCCACACCAGGTGGAAGGGGCCTCGTTTCCAACATCAGCACAGGTAGGAGAGAGGGGCAAGCAGCCCATGATTGAGGAGAGATTGTCAGGTGATCCGGTTATTGATCTTGACGCCGGTTCTCCTAGCACGAGCTCAAGGATATCATCCGAGAGCAAAGCACCGAGATTCATTCGCTGCAAACACAATTATTGATGGCAAAATGGATAATCAAATATTTAGAGCAGTGAAACAAATAGCTTGAGGATGAGAAAGAGTTGGATGAGCTATGGAGGATTCGAAGTGATCGAGTCGTCAACCGTAGGAGGCCCGGTGACTTGCTGCCCAAGGAGAGAGAATCCATGCTTATTCGGGTAAATACACACTTAGAGAGGCTGTTGGCTAAGGCCAATCGAAACAACAAATTGCTAAGGAACATGAAAAACCATTATTGGGCAAGGATGCATGTTTGCAAGGCGAAGTTGAAAATGTTTCAAAGAAGGTTGTTCGAGGTCCGCAAGAAAAAGAAGAAGACCAACCCGCTCCGTATCTTGGCTGAGGCCTCTCTCACTCACCATGATACCCATTAGCCTCCTCCTAGCAGCAAACCCAAGAAATTTTGAGAGTTTTGAGGCATTTTTGGCATTTTTGAGAATTTTACAGGTTTTGGCCATTTGAGTGGTCTCACCCCGTGCGCGACCAGTCATGGGGAAAGCTCAGAACGGGGAAAACTATACATTTTTCGAATTTTCATGCAAAAATACACTTGCCTATGGATGGGTTTCAGATTTTATGAAGATTTGGGCTCCCAAAAGCTCAAAATACATGCAAATTTTGACTTTCTGCCCCTTTTTTGAGTTGCAGAAAGCTGCCTTGGGAGAAATGACTGTTGAGGGGTCAAATCAACTCCAAATTCAGAAATTGCAGTGGGGTTGGAAAGTAGACTCACAAACCTTTCCAATGTGATATCTTGCACCTGATTTGGACACCGGGAAGGCCCTCAAATAGAGCTGTCAATGCGCGCGACCAGTCAAAGTGAGGGGCGTGACCACTCAGGGAAATTTCACTGTTTTGACCAGTTCGGCCAGCAAAACACTGTTTTTACTTTGGTTGACTTTTGAGGCATGTAAATGATGGATTTTTGTGTAATTTTCATGGCACTTAGATACTTTTACTCTCCTTGAACACTTCTAGAAGTTTCCTTGATGTACATGGTAAATATTTAATGCATGGATAGGTTTCCTAAGTTTTAGAGGCAAGTTGTTTTGACTGCCTATTATCTAGTGATTAGTTTAGAATTAGTTGCAACAGCTCCTAGGAAGCTGAGCTCGAACCCTAGAGGTGGGGAAAGGAGTTAGATCTTCTATATTATGCCTTCTCTTACTCATTTTCATGGTTGGACTCTTGAGGGAGAAGCTCCTATTGTATATTTCATTTGTATCTCTGCAATTTGAGGAAAAGGAAGACCAGGGTTTTGCAGACATCATTGGGATTCTTGTGGACTCTTGTGTTGATGGTGTGTTCTCTTATTGTAATTGTAAGTGTGTTTATGTTTTCCATATCTTTCTTTACTGCAGCTTATTAAACAAATGAAGTGATAAAGTTTGAATTCATGCATGTCATGCTCAGCTTTCAAATTTGTTTAATGTTTATGTTTTCCACTGTCTAAAGAGGATTCAAAGTCATTGTTCCCTTTTTAGCTTCTCTTCTTTCCTCCTTGATCACCCATCTCAGCTAAAGGCATCAGCACAAACTCCTACCTTGCCCCAAAGAACCACCTGCAAAAACTGAGCTCAATCCCCGCACCCTGAATTGCACTCCCTCCAATTGCCACCAAAAACCCCAAAAACTTTAAATCAACCCTCCTTATCAGTTTACTAGCCTAAAATCAGTGTTTCTAATTGGTCAACTCATCCTATTGAAAAATCCACCGAGTTTGACCCGAGAGAGCCTTCTCATACCTCGTAGGGCTAGCTACGAGGTGAAATGGTTTGATGTAGCTTTGAGGATTTGTCTATCTCAGCCTAGGTGAAATATCAAGTGCTAACATATTGGCGACCATACTGGGGAGAACATTCGACTTTTTGATTGTCTCGTCCCAGTACATGCAATCAAGGTGTAGATCTGATGTTGATGGTGGACAGCAGTCAGATACATATGCAGGCTGAACCATTCACCTGGCGACTCCAATTCGATCCAGATATTCCAGTGCACGCTGATCCATTCATGCAATGGAAGGGTATGTGGCAGACCCTGCCATGTGTGAAGCTGTAGAAGAAATAAGACATTTGTTAGCAAATCTTGAATTTGATGAAAATGTTTACAGTGTATGGCTTCATTTGTTCAAATCTTTAAAGGTCTTCAAAATTGAATTGTGTGAGTTAATTGTTGAAAGAATTGAAGATGAGATTCAATGGTTAGATGAGCAGATCCAGTCATACGATTTCCAAGACCCTAAAAGGTTTTTGGAAATCATTCCTCCATTGAAACAAGAAATCATAGATTTGCCTATAGAGGTTTACATTGACAATGTGCAGCTGGAAGTATGTCTTGCAGAGTTGGGGCAACCAACAGAGACTGTCTTCCGTGATCCTATTGCGGCATATATGGACATGTTTTTCAGGTTGATTGACAAATCAGGCTGTCTTTTCCATGACCAGGGTCAGTACGTGCATGAAGGGCTGCCAGCAATCATATTTGTGTCCTGGCGGAAGCATTCTCAAGCGGCTTCATTTTCAGGTTTACTTAAATGGCTAATTTGGCATTTTAGTATTACCTGATCTATTGTTTGTACAACAAAGTAGGGTAGCTTTGTAAATAAATAAGTAGCCATAAGGGCAGCATCGTGTTTTAGTTTGCTTGAAGATTGTTAAGTCGTTTTCAGTCATTTTAGTCTTGAGATCAGATCAGTTTGAGTTCAGTTTCAGTTGTGTAGATGATGACTCCATTGCCCAATGGGTAGAGGCACGGTCTGCTCTCCCAAAGTTCTGCGGTTCTTGGCACCTCCACGGAGCGGCAACTGCCATCCCAAATGGAGCCGATGTTAGACTCCGTCTCATGTCAGAGATTGATTCTTCTTCAAAACCCTGTTTTGAAGAAGAAATCATTAAATGTGTTGTTTCAGATTATGTAATTTATCTCCAGCTCTTCAACTGGCAGCGATTTCAAGCTCCTACCTCTGTACATGCACAAAGAAAACAAAGTATACATCAGACTCTATTGTTGATGAATTTGGTCAGGTTTTATCTTTATATGGTTTCAACTATCATGGCACACAAGCAAGTTTACGCTCGGCTGAAGCAGCATTTGCTGAACGACAAGTGGAGGATATACCAGAACATAATGTGCTTGTTGTACCAATGATTAAAGATTTATTCTTGGTCGGGTTGCTTGTGGAAGAGCATGCAAGCATTGATCCTGGAAGCATTTGGTCATCTGGAAAAGAAGTTGAACAGTCGTCCTTTGCTTTGGGAATGAAGAGAGAGAAAATAGAGCCTTTTCAGCAAGACAAACAGATGACATTACCCTCCTCCTTTACCACAGAAGAAAAAACACAGGCAATTAAAATTGCACGCACGTTAGCTGTAGCCTATGTAATGGATCAGAGAGCACTATTACTGCAGCAAACGTCTTGGCAGAAAGGTGTAAGAATGAGCAATCTGATGGAGCAAATTCATGAACCTCTTTCAAATATCAGGACTAAGCAAAATACTAATACCACATCTGAAGAGAAGTGAGATACCACATGATCTATTGGAAAATATACTAGTGCAAGGGGAACATATGAAAGGTCTCCTACAGGAATTGCAAGATGCCTTTTACTACACCAAGGCCAATTTAGTTCATTTCCGAGAAGAGGATCTGAATAGAATCGAAAGAGTTCGTTCAAATCCTTTCTCAAGGCTAGGAAGTGCATTCTCTGACTATGATGACCATGCAAAAAGCACTGCATTCTCTTTGGGGTCGAAAACAAGAGAAGATTTGGAATTTCCCATGCCTCCTCTTGCTCTTGCAGCATTACAACAATTTAATATCAGGCCTTGCAATGTCTCTAAGCTCTTATCAGAACTGGTGAATGCTGGAGATGCTTTAGCTCACAGCCAGCAACAAACATTGCAGTTGATAGAAAGAACTCCTTTATTGCAAGCTGCAATTGAAGAAACTGCATTACGACAAGCATTAAGTAATTTACTGGACAGTGCATTGCTGCGAGTACAAGCTACAGAAGCTCCAGGAGGCGGAGTGCTTGTGGTGATTGATGACAATGGACCTAATATGAGTTTAATGACTCAAACACATTCTCTGGCTCCATTCGGGTCAGAACTCTCTTTGGAAGCTAGAGCTCAAGACAATATTGCATGGAACTTTGTAGCTGGAATAACTATTGCTCGGGAAATTTTGGAACATTATGGTAGTGTCCTTCGTATGTTGCCTCCTTCTTTACGGAATGCATTGTTAGGGGCCTTTTACCCAACACAAGCTATTCTTTGGACGCCAATCAAGAAATGAATGGGCATCTCCAAGTTTGGTTGACATACAGGTTGGCTTTACAGATGTCATGTTGATGGAATCGGCCTTGACAAACTTCATCCTCATTTGGAAGTTCAAATCGAATCAATGAGTGAACCTTTAAAATAGAGTCCATCATTCCATTGCCAATGACATTTTTTTTTTGAAATTCAAAATTTGCCAAGGAAAGAAGCTCATTTGGCGAAGAAGATTGAAGATGCTTCGTGATATTTGCAGGGGGATGATGTGCATACAGCGGATGAATATAGTGCATCGAGATCTGAAAAGCGCAAATTGTCTTGTTGACAAACATTGGATAGTTAAATTCTGCGACTTTGGTCTTTCCCGGCTAATGACAGAGCTCCCTATAAAGGATTCAGTTCTATGCCCTTGTCAGCTCCTCACCAGTCTAGCCATCCCATTTAAAATCTAGATTTGATGCTAAATTCCTTGCCTACCTTGCCTCAGTCGTCAACTGTGTTGTTCATTATATTTCTCTGTTTGAAGCTGTGATTTTGCCCATGCAGCCCAGAAAAACCCCGTTATTTAATTAAAAAACCCCCAAATCAACTTTCAAATCAGTTTACTAGCCTAATATTTGTGTTACCTTGATTGGTCATCTCTTCCCATTGAAAATTAACGAGATTGACCGGAGAGAGCCTTCTCATACCCCGTAGGGCTAGCTACGAGGTGAAATGGTTTGATGTGGCCTTGAAGGTTTACCTTTCTCAGCCTGAGGTGAAATCTCAAGCGCTAACAGAAGGTATCCGGGGTCCCGATATTAGAACTTCAGAGAAATCTAATTTCGAAATCTTAGAGCTTTCAGAGCCTCGGATTTTCGTAACTCCTTAACAATTAAAATTCTTTAGAAGCCCCAAAGTAGAGAGAAAAATAAAATTACAAAGGAAATCACAAGAAAAACCAAGAACCGAGGGACACCTTTCTCTCTCCTCTGAGAAGACACATGGCAGTGGGTGATTATCCTAGAGAAGCATACATGGAAGATGATGTCGGCATGACATGGTTGTACAGTGGAGAAGTGGCAGTTGGTTTCGGCGTTTTCGAGGGCCTAATGGCAAAAATATGGGTGACATGTGTCACCATTAAGGAGGCACTACATGAATATGATGACCTCAACGTGACATCATCTCGAAGTTCAGCATTTCAGACGAAAGAGATTTCATAACCCTTGTTTAAATTGTTTTATGAAAAGTTTTGATCCGATAAAGGGGCTCTAATGTATGATTGGCACCCGGGCATGGGAAACCAATAAAACCAAGTGCGCGAAGCTTGGGACAAGCACCAAGTTCTATGAACCATATCAGGGATGTGAATATTAGAACTCCTGTGTAATTTCTTTTTGAAAAGGTTCCAATGAAAGGGGCTCCAATATTGAATGGCGTTTATTCATGAGGACCTAAAGGACCAAGGGCATAGAGCTAGGCTGAACACCTACGTACTATAAATAATATCAGAGGGAGGTGGCATCAAAACTCTATTTTTAATTCCAAATTGGAGAACTTCCGACGAGAGCAAGTTCGATGGGGAGAGGCACTTGGTCACAAACATTCAGAAGAACGAAGGGAAGAGCACGATTACAAAGAGATATAGGTCCCTAATAGGATCCCAAAGGCTTTAGCACCCAAGCGTTGAGCCTATGGTCATGGCACCTGGTCCAATAGACGAGAAACTGTAAGGTGACAAAACTCAAGAAGGGGCTAAGAGCATCGAGATTATACGATTTCATAAATTCTATTTTAGTAGAGTTATGATGGACAAAGGCTATGATATTGCAACCCCTAAGGGCTATACTAGTGGTCATTGGCAGTGGTTCTATAGTATATGAGAAATAAAGAGCTAAGAGAAAATGGGGTAAAGGAATCAGAACTTTGCGTTTTCGTAACGTCAATTTAAATAAAGTTATGATGCACCTTGGCTCTAAAGTTTCTTTATGCTAATATGATAGGATGTATTGGGCTCAGATAGTGTAGCACATAGGTAATCAAAGATGATTGGGTCGACTGATAAATTGCAGAGCACCTCACAATGCCACCACATCAAATCTCTAACAACTCCAATGTGAGTAAATTCAAGCAGTTAAAGGGAGAAAGAAACAGGCATATTGTAGGTAACCATGGAGGAATATTATGGAAAAGGCATGGCCAGATCAAAGGCAATCAGAGGAATCAACATGGAGATATTTTGTCATGTCAATCATGACACCTCTAGTTTCTCATATTTTGTAAACTTTTGCATGTTTAAGAAAATAATTGGATATGTTATGTAATCATTAAGACAACTAGAACAGTTGCGTGCATAGACAGTCGGCAGTTCAGACAATTGTAACACTTTGAAGATATTTTTTAACTATGGGTTGGACACTCTCCTTATAAAGAGAGAGGGAAAACTCAATAGAGATGTTCTAGATTTCTGGTCTCAAAGGTTCTGAATTTTCCAGTTCGGGTGGTTCTAATTTTCTTGTTCCTCAGGCTGTAATTTTTTTGCATACTGCTCAAGTAGGGGCCATGTGACATGTATTTTCATTCTCAAAGATCAATTAAGAATTTTTGGTGGTTCCAAGCATTTGGAATATGCAGTATGTGTTTTTCATCTATATTTCACTTCATATGTGTTTTTTTTCCTCTTCATAAATTATGTAAATTTAGTTGTCAGATTCACTCTTAAATCCCATATTTACTTATGTTATGCGGTACCAGATATTACCTGTGAAGTTATAGATTTATCTATGTTATGTGACAACAGACAATACATGTGAAATATCTGCCTGCTAAGAGCATATATCAACCTGTTCTCTTTTCCTTTTATGTACTTGATCTCGAAATCAAACTCATTGATCGTGGCCAACCATCTAGCCTACCTATCATTCATATTTTTCTGGTCAAACAAATAACTCAACTCAATATGATCACTCATTAGTACAAACATCCTGCCAAGAAGATAGTGCCTCCACATCTTCAATGCATGTATGATTGTTGCTAACTCAAGATTATGGATCGATTAGTTCTTCTCGTGCTCATTCAATTTATGCCACTCATAGCACGCCACCTATCCATCCTACATAAGGACCCCACCAAGTCCTCTCTTGCAATCATCTATGCATACTACAAACTCCTTCTCTAGATCTGAAATATTTAACACTAGAGCATGTGTCAACAACTACTTAAGTTTCTCAAAACTTGCCTCACACTCCTCCATCCATTCAAACTTCTTACCTTTCCTCTGAAATGATGTGATAGAATAAGAAATCTATGAGAAGTTCCTGATGAACCTCCTATAATAGTCTGCCAACCCCATGAAAGACATCACCTCTTCTACATTACTGGGAGCTACCCACTCCATGATGGCCCTTATATTTTTTGGATCTATTGCAATGCCCTCCTTGGAAACAACATGTCCCAAGTAGTGTACCTCAATCGGAAAGAAACTGCACTTGCTGAGCTTAGCGTACAACTGATGCTCTCTCAACAACCTCAACATTGATGCTAAATGCTCGACATGCTCTTCCTCATTTTTAGAATATACCAATATATCATCAATGAACACAATAGCAACCTTACCCAAATATGAACACAATGCACTATTCATCAAGCACATAAATTTAGTTGGAGCATTAGTCAAACCGAATGGAACTACAACAAACTCATAATGCCCATACCTGGTCCGAAAAGTTGTCTTATAAATTTCCTCCCCTTTGATGTGCACCTAATGGTATCTGGATCTCAAGTCGATCTTAGAGAACACTGCTGCTCCCTTCAGCTGATCAAACAAATCATCAACCCTCGGTAATGTGTACCTGTTAATGATGGTCACTTTATTCAAATTCTTGTAGTCAATGCATAATTTGAGAGTACCATCTTTCTTCTTCAAAAATAATACCAGTGTGCCCCAAGGTGATACACTTGGTCTAATGTATCCTTTTTCCAACATTTCCTTTAACTGTAACTTCAACTCAACGAACTTAGGTGTGTTCATCCTATAAGGTGCTTTTGGTGCCGTAGATGCCCCTAGAACCAACTCAATAGAAACATATACCTCGCTATGAGGTGGAAACTCTAAGATGTCCTCAGGAAATACATCCTTGAACTGCTGTAAAACTGGGTACCTACTCAACGCATCTGCATCCTCAACTTCCTTACCCTTGTCACTAGAAATGTGCACTACAAATAACATACACCCTTTATGGAAACTACGCTTTGCCTACATAGTTGTCACTGTCCTAATTGATGTGGCTTTCTTCTTACCCTGTAAGATTCTTGGTTCCCCATTGTCATCGACAAACTCAATGGATTTGTCATAAAAATCCACTTTGGTCCTATGAAGATACAACTAATCCACTCCCAACAACATATTATATGATTCCAATGGTAATACATTCAAATGTGTTGCGGTAGGCATAAAATTCAAATCAAATGCACAATCTCTTACCCAATGATCAACTCGCTTCTTTGTACCTATAGCGAATTGCACTAAATAAGATTTTGCATGTAATTCCTTACTCAAACCACACTTATCCACCAAGTTAGGACTAACATAGATATAATTACATCCAAGGTCGATCTAAATAGAAATAATTTGATCACAAAGCTTACCATCCATCTCAATGATAGATGCCTGGTGCTCTACCTATTTGTTGTCCACGACTACATAAATACGAGGAATAGTTTTCCCCACATCCCCAACAATCTGTGCCTCCTGTGCATTGTATATCTTAGGCCTATCACCCTGATCCCATGGACAATCTCTCTTAAGGTGTTCCTCACCACATGTCCAACACTACAACTGTTCAGTATCATTACCTCTATGATGTTGCTGTGATCAGTGTCCCTGTCGAGATACATTAAAATTCTTTTGAGGTGCCACATTTTCTTTCTTCCTTGCATTTTGAGGCCTTTCTCTCTTAGGATGAAATTTACCTTTACCTTTGTCTTTCCCTTTCCATCCTGGTTGATATTCATTCTTACTCTTTGACTGTTCGTAGAAATGCTTCAATTTCCCAATGCCTTCCTCAAGTGACCAAGGCTCATCATACTCAATCCGATCTCTAAATTCTAATGGAAAATGACCATGGACAAATTGTTGATCTTTAGCCTTCTCATCTGTAAGATACGGTACATACCTCAATAGCTCTAGAAACTTGGTCGTTTACTCTTCATCTGTCATTGACCCCATCTTTAGCTCATATAATTATTTGGCCTTACTGTTGTAGTATCATTCTGACAAGTATTTATTCCTGAAAAGACTCTTCAACTGATGCCAACTCAATTCATCTGTCCTGATGTCTCTGACTTACTTCATGTCTCACCACCAAATGTCTGCTTTACCTTTCAAGATGAAGATAGCGATTTTGGCCTTCATGTTATCTGTGTACTCATGCAACTCAAAGAATTTGTTCATCCCAAGTATCCAAACCTTTGTATCTTCTGGCTTCTTCACATCTCCATCAAAATTAGGTGGCTTTTCTTTCTTAAATTCATCTGGCAAGCATCCCCTATCACTCCTCTCATAAGGATGATAACGATGACAATCATGATGCCTGTCAGAACCAGAACTAGAATAGTACCTGTAGTCATCACCCCTCCTATCCGGAGTATCCAATAGCCTACCATCTCTCACCGTTTCCTCTCTATCCGACCTATGTTTACCAGGAGACATACTGCCATATGCCCCATTAGTTTTTTCCTCCTGCCCATGGTTGATCCTAAGTGGCCCTTGTCACTGTAGTTCTAACAAACTTTGAAGGAGTATTGCATTAACCTTTGCTTGTTTCTCTTGTGCCTGCATGATCCTTTCATTTTCTGCCTTATAACTCCTTATATCTTCCTTTAAGCTTCTCAATGTCTCTTCCAAATCAGAAGAGTGCCTGCTACGCTACTCATTTGATTCACAGATAAAGTCTTTGTAGTCTACCATCTTTCTAGCCATTTGATCTCTACTGCAAGGCATACTATGTCAGATAAACCAAATCATTATAAATCAATGTACCTTAATATAATTTGGGGAGGATTCCTCATCTACAAGATCATCTAAATCAATTTTATACATGTATAACATAATCATAGCAACATATAGACATATACAAATAAGTGCATCAACACATAAACATCAGTCTAGCTAGAGTCCAGTCATCAATGTATGACCATATCAATTACACATACCATGACCTCATGCATGACAACAACCATTACAATGCTATACACATGGCCACATGCAAACATCAACACGCATAAGAAATGTGTAATCAACCACACACACACACATGAATGCATGTAATAAAACATAAGCGAACAATACTTGTAACCAAACCTACAAGAATGATACATGTAACCTAGCATACAAGAATGTAACCAAACATACGAGAATGTAACCAAGCATGAAAATTGATACATGTAAGTGACATATAACAACATGCAACCAATCATACAATAATGATGATGCACTCCACAATTGCAACATCAAATTCCACATGACGACATCACTACAACCATGATCAACATCATGCAAATGCAACAAACACATGGAATCCAAGCATATGAGACACACATGCAACTGACATGCATGCATACCCATCCAGTCTGAGGGGTGAACCATGCTTTGATATCACTCTGTAACATCCTCCTCCCACATCTACCCAAGTAATCTACCAACCGGGGTAAACATGCGACGAGAGGAAACTATGATTAGATTCAACCTCCTATGTGATCTTAAGGAAATAGAATCGACGGAAACACAATATACAAATCTTCCACATCTACTATAGGACCCCTAAGAACCTCCCAACACTTCAGGAAGCTTGCCCCTGGGTCCCACTGAATTTTTTGATCACTTGATCTCTGGACGCTCTCATGACATAGGTCTACGAACATCCCAGAGGATTTGGACGCTTTCATGTTATAGACATGCCAGTGTCTCAGGATTTGAGGCACCTTTTCAGGCCCAAAGCCCAGGTCATTGCCCAGAATGGAATGACATCTTCAGAACAGTAAAATAATAGGGAAACAATGATGTAAAATCAAATAGTTGAACAAGTCCTTAACGAGACCCCTACTAGCCATGATAGGCATTTTGTCAAACATATCACAAATATGTAATCTACAGGTGTAAACAATAGATAGAAGCTTAGGGATCTCATACTTATCTGAGAATCACTAAGAACCATTTGTTCCCTCATGTCTTTTGCTGCATTATCATCTATTAGGTCATAGATACATTGTCCATTCATTTACAAGTAAAAACATGATGAGAGCCATACATATTTGTTGTCATAAAACATATGCATAACCAACATAGTAACATCAAAAATACCATAAATACACCATCACTAAAATCCACATATAAACCAGTACATTTACACATGAAAACTAAGGGAATGAATTTCTCATTAATGAATGTAGAAGCCATCTGAGGATGGGACTACCACGTTCCACTTGCCCATAGATTTGTTGAGCCAAATCTCTCTTCAACCAATCACCCCCATGCCATATTCCAAGCATGAATGTGGGACTCCTAACCAACCAAAAAGAACCAAACCATCATGGATGCTACCGAATTTCTCCACCTACACCATGAGGAATTTGAGTGCCTCATAGTCTCTCAGGCTTTACCGTAATCCATAGTCTAATCTAGGGATCACTAGTCCTTACACCGAGACCCACTCTCCAGGATTTACTGTACATTCCATCCCAGGAATGTTAGGCCTAACGGGGAGAAATCCACCTCTTGCCTTTACCATATATCCCGCAATTCACCGACAAGGATGACTAGGCCCACTGAGACACACAATCCTGGATTTATCGCAACCCACAGTCTAGCTCAAGGGTTACTAGGCTAGTGGCTTTACTGTGATCCACAGTCCAGTTCAGGGACCACTAGGCCCTGTGATTGTTATTTCAGAGATCCACCCCACTTAGTTTCGAATCCATTCGGCAATCTAGCTCAAATGAAGTATGACAACCCATCTCATAAAGGTTATCAGGAAATGGAAAGGCTAGGCTGAAAAACATTGTCACACCTGGAAAGACCCATGCCATGCCAGAAAACAACCACATGAAACACCATGCATGCCGAATCTAGTAATAAAATCACACATGCAAATCAGGGATCCACATTCCAGTTCAGGGGCCACTAGGCCATTTGTTTTTCATTTCGGATATCCACCCCACTCATCTTCGGATGCATTCAATAATCCAACTCAATCGAAGTATGAGAACCCATCTCATCAAGGTTATCAATAAATGGCAAGGCTAGGCTGAAAAACACCGCCACGCCTAGAAAGACCCATGCCATGACAGAAACAGCCACATGCAACACCATGCATGTCAAATCTAGTAAGGAAATCACACATGCAAATCAATACCTGCAAAGAATCTTGTTGTAGTTGCTTGATCGTGCTTTTCCTTGCTTGATCTTCACTTCCTCTTGCCTTCTTGGCCTTTCTTGATCCAATGCTCAAGTGCTCCAAGAAAACTCTGAGTGTCCAAGAGTGAGACAGAGAGAGAGTAATGAGAGATCTCCAAAACTGAACTAACAAAAATTTACCAATTGATCATCAAAAGCCTTTTTATCAATTAGGCCTCTATTTTCTTCATTTTCCATTATTTTCCTTCAATTTCCTCCTCACTTGCAACCAATGACTTTTCACCTCCCTTTTCTCCTCATTTCCATTATTTTCATAAATAAATGTGCCAAAAATGTCATTTTGCCTTTCCAAAGCCTTACCCATTGCCTTTGCCAATTTCCTTATTCATAATAAACTAAATGAAGATCCCCTAGGATTTCTTGCCCAACATTTAGCTTGGAATAAATGTCACGTCAACCGTGGTTATTATTTTTAACTTTTATTACATGGAATTTTCACTAGGGCTGTTAGAAAGGGAGTTGAAATCCAAGAGAAAGTGCCAAAATTCAGAGGCCGAAATTCCAAGAGAAGATGCCGAAATTTGGCGGTCGAAATGAGAAATAAAGGCATATCGGGACTTCGAGATTTCAGAGGTCAAAAATAAGTGACCTCAGCAGTCTATTCAAATACCGACCCAAAATGGAATATCAGAGCAGGGAGGGAGAAGGAAGGTATCTCGGGACCCAATATCGAAACCTCAGAGCGATCTAATTTCGTAAGCCTAGAGATTTCAAAGATTTTCGTAACTCCTTAACAATTACAATTCTTTAGAAGACCTAAGGTAGCAAGGAAAATAAAATTACAAAGGAAATCAATGAAAAACCAAGAATTTGAAGGCACCCCTTTCTCTCTCCTCCGAGAAGACACATGGCAGTAGCTGATTAGCTCCGAGAAGAAGACATGGCATATGACGTCAGCATGACGTGGCCATACAGTGGACACGTGGTAGTCGATTTCAACATTTTCAGGGGGTTAATGTGTAAAATTTGGGTGACACGTGTCACCACTTAGCAAACGCCACATGGAGATGATGCCTTCAACGTGACGTCAGATTGGAGGTCGAAATTTCAAAGGAAAGAGATTTCGTAACCCTTGTTTAATTTTTTTATGAAAAGTTCTAATCTGATAAAGGGGCCCCAATGTATGATTGGCACCCTATCATGGGAACCTAAGAAAACCAAGGGCATAGAGCTAGGCCAAGCACTAAGTGCTATGAACCATATCGGGGATGTGAATATTAGAACTCCAATGCAATTTCTTTTCGAAAAGGTTCCAATGAAAGGGGCTCTGGTATTGAATGATGTTTGGTCATGACGACCCAAAGGATCAAGGGCGCAAAGCTAAGATGAGCACCTAAGTGCTATAAATAATATCATAGGGAGGTGGCATCGAAACTGTGTTTTTAATTCCAAATTGGAGAACTTCCAATGAGAGGAGCTTTGACGGGGAGAGGCACTTGGTCACAAGCATTCAGAAGAACCAAGGGCAGAGCACGATTACAAAGGGAGATAGGCCTGATAGGAGCCCAAATGCTTTAGCACCCAATCATTGATCCTATGGTCACAACACTCGGTCCCATAGAGGAGAAAGGGTAAGGGGGCCAAACGGTAAGGGGACTAAGATCATCAAGATGATATGATTTCGTAACATCTATTTTAATAGAGTTATGATGGACAGAGGCTCCAATACCGCAACCCCTAAGTGCTACACCAATGGTACCTGAAAGTGGTTCTATGGTATATGAGTAATAAGGAGCTAAGAGAAAAGGGGGCTAAAGGCATCAAAACTTTGTGTTTCTATAACGTCAATTTAAATAAAGTCACGATGCGCCTCAACTTTGAAATTGCACTATGCTAATATTACATGATGTATTGGGCCTCGACAGTGTAGCACAAAGGTAATAAAAGATGGATGAGTCGACAACTAAATTGTAGAGAACCTCCTAGTGCCACCACATCAAATCACGACCAAATCCAAAGTGAGGAAATTCAAGCAATTAAAGGGATAAAGTGACAAGTGTATTGGCAAGAAACCGTGGAGGAATATCATAGCAAAGGTGTGGCCAAATCAGATGCAATCAAAGGATTTAGTGGGGACATATTTTGCTGTGTCGATCATGACACCTCTTGTTTATGATATTTTGTATTTTTTTGCATGTTTAAGAAAAGGATAAGATATGTTATTTAATCATTGGGAAAACTAGAGCATTTGGATGCTTAGACAACTGGTAGTTCAGACAACTGTAACACTTTGAAGATATTTTGTAACTATGGTTTGGACTCTCTCCCTATAAAGAGAGAGGGAAAACTCATTAGGGAGGTTCTGGATTTTCTGGTCCTGGGGGTTCTAAATTTTCCGATTCTGGTGGTTCTAATTTTCTTGTCTCTGAGGCTGTAACTATTCTGCATATTGCCCAAGTAGGGGCCATGTGACATGTATTTTCATTCTCAAATATTAATGAAGAATTTTTGGTGATTCCAAGCATTTGGGATATGCAATATGCATTTTTCATTTGTATTTAACTTTATATGTGTCTTTTTCCTCTTTCAAAAATTATGTGATTGAAGTGGTTGGATTCACTCTCAAATCTTATATTTACTTATGTTATGTTGTAGCAGACGATACCTGTGAAGTTACATATTGACCAATGTTATGTGATAGCAGACAGTACCTTTGAAATCACAAATTTACTAATTTTATGTGATAACGTATGGTACCTATGATATTTTCATATTTACCTATGTTGTGTGATAACAGATAATACCTGTGAGACATTGAGATGAAAGCCTTAAACACACTTTATAATTTTTGCACTTCATTGCTTTTATCCTTTCATGATTATATTGGGATTTGTTACATATGATTCTATGTTTATCTAGCCTTTTGCACCAAGTTACTTCCTTATTTTTCTCCTTCCCATCTTACTGCAACGACAAAATTTAAATTACATTCTCTGTTTTTCGGCCCACAGAGCTTAAACATTTATTCTTGGGAATGATACCTTGTTCATATTTATATTGAATTTTCCTCTGAGAGAGGAAATTAAACCAACATCTAAATCATTTTACATTCATCTCTTGAGTTGCACCGAATTATCTTTAGGAGAGACTAAGATATCTTAGGCACTGACCTCTCGTGAACCCAGGGTTGTCTCTAGGAGCTACAACACAAAGGATGGATTATATTTGACATTATGATAGGCAATGAACTAATACTCCATGCAGATTGAGGAAATTTCCACTGTAGGATAATCTAATGAAGGGAGCAACCAAGCCACAAATACATATTGTTCGAGGAAATTGCGGGGTAAATGATATCATGATTAATGTAGTTTATAGCTAGTTGTGTTAAATTTAAGATAATGTTTCTTTGTAATATTTTTAACAATGGTTAATGGATGGTCTCCCTTACAGCCATTGAGTGAGGAGTGAACACCCTCACGAAACATTTAATAAAATTAAATGCCTGCTGGTTTTTTTCTCTTTGGGGTTTCTAGGGTATATCGATGTACATTGATGTGTTTTCCTATTGTGTCATTCTAATGATGTTGTTTCCTTGCATAATGTTGACACTTACATCATTAAATATGTGATTAACTAAACTAAGTAAATGAACAATGATAATGATGTAAGGTTAGAATAGGAAGCTTTATGTGTTAATATGTTGCAACAATGGTTGTGATGTTATGTGACTTGCTATTCCATTTCTAAAGTCACTCTATGTAATGATGACGATTTTATCTAATGGTCAGTGAAATAATATGGAATAAGTAATTCAAAAAGTTACATGCTAGTAAATTATATAAAAAAATTCTAATCATATTTGTTTACACAAGGTTTAATGGGGGATGTTACAACCGGAATTGGAAAGACAATTTTTATTAAGGTTGTGATTTTTTATTGTTTTAAAATGCACTTTTGAATACATGAATGGATTCAACACTCTAAAAATCCATTGAGGCACTCAATCCTTGCAGATTAAACAAATTAAATTTATGGTTTTTAAAAATTTCTACCGTATTTTGAACAAAATTGAAGAGAAAAAGTATTAGAAAAATGATCATTTCATCTATTAGTTAGACTAGGTGTTTTTTCTCTAGTTATTTTTCAATATTATTACAAAAATTATTTTCCAAACATTTGATTGAACCATAACTTAAAGGCCTTATTGTAAACTTTGCACAATAAAACGCCATTTCTTCTCAATATTATTAAAAAAATATTTTCCAAACATTTGATTGAAGCATAAGTTAAAGGTCTTATTGCAACCTTTGCACAATACAATGAGATGTGGATAATCAAATCACATATTTTATGTCATAACTTATGGTTATGGTTTCAATACTCATGTAGTACTTTTTTATTCTAAAGCTTGGCAAAAATAAACTATCTAAAAGTAAAAACCTAGAAAATAGCTCATAGCATATTTACCATCAATTATTTCTCACCATAATTTAAGAAAGTCTTTACATAGAAATTGGGTAGAAATAAGATGTAAGTAAATATGTTTACGAGGAGTTACTTCCCACCATAATTTATGTTTTCCTCAGCACTTATGTAGGAGTAAAAATGTGAATGTGTAAGCTTACTAATGGTTACAACTCACCAAAATTTATGTAGACCTCTGTGTCTAAACAAGCAATTATTTAATCCACTTCACATCTCAATTTATTAATTCTACCAAAACAAGATTATCAAATTGGATTTGCCTATATTGACCACTATTAATTTAGCATTGACCAATGTAAGTTATAATTTTTATGCAATTTTTACCAAATAGTCATTTTTAACTTGAGTGTAGAGACTAAGCTACCCTACAATATTGTTTCATAAAAACATCATTTTTTTATAAACATATAAATAATCACATGTTGTCTTTCTTTAATAATTCATAATGTATATTTTATAAGAATTTATCTCAAATTTACATTATAAATATAGGCAAATCCAATTTGATAATATTATTTTGGCAAGAAGTAATAAATTGAGATGTGAAAGTGGATTAAAGAAAGTACAACATGTGTATATATATATATATTAACATATATATATATAGATTAAAATGCAAGAATAGCACACTAAAATACAAAATAACTAAAAAATACTTAAAAAATAATATATTTGATTAAAAAAAAATTGTAGTATATATTAATTCTTTCATATTAAATCATTAAAAAATTATATATTATAATTTTTATTCTTAATAATTTAATTTTAAAAAAATATATTATATTTTAAAATTTTTTGAAGTTATAAAATATATACATAATTTATTTAATATTTTTATTGTGATGATGTGGTGGTGGTTAACATTCATATTTACAATATATTTTTCAATAATTATATTGTAAAACAATTTACTATTCATAATCATTCTATTAATACAAAGATAATAACATCTTATTTTGTAATATTATATCAAAAATGTTAATATAGACTAATGATAAAACAATGAAAAATATAAATTATAATATGTTATAATAAGAGTTTGAAAATGACCCGGATGCGGGTGCTAGTACCACGTATCCATGACAATACAGGAAAGGACGACAACTGGCATCAAAGCCAGCAGGTCTCAGCGGTTTAAAGCAGGTGAGGAGCAGGCATTCAAGGCCCTGCGTAATGGTGGATTGAACCTGGGAGTTATGGCGCTGAGCAGGGAAGTTAATGCACGGCAAGGACATCGTCCCCGGTTGGCAAACCTCGATCAAGGCATAAAAGATATGAACCTTGGCAGATTTGGCACAGAGGCACGCTTCAGATGGTTAATTAGATTGAGCTCCAGGGTAGCACGCAGTGCACGGGAGCCTCCCTGGATCAGGTATCAGTCTGTTGGTTCTGGTCTGGTAAGAGGGTCCAGTAGGTCTGCTTCCGCTCTTTTCAGTTTATCCCCGTGTCTAAACATTGTTGTCTTCCATTACTCTAAGTTCATTCTCTGTTTCGGGGTCTGGCACAAAAATTTGGTGTCACCTGTCACTGTTGGGGGTCTGCGCATAGCGTTTCTAGTTAATATAGAGCAGGAGCTGTCGATTTCACCAGTCAATAATTGGGCTGAACTGGAAGGCGTTTGGTTCTGGAGTGTATGGTCTTCAGCCTGCAATTGGCTATTCATTCCCCCAATTCAAGATCTTTGTTTGCACAGTCATCACCTGAATTCCACCATGCCGCCACGGAAGTCATACTGGGTCATACTGGGTCATGGGGAGGTTCTAGCAGTTGCGAAGGCTCTGTCCCGCAACGCATAGAACCTTTGGCTTCTGTTCCGCCCCCCTCACCATCCTCAGCTAGTTCTGGTCCCTCTCTCACCAGGTCTTTCCATTCAGCTCGCTTCAAGTTTCGCAGCAAGCTGAACAAGCCGCTAATCTCTGCTGTTGTCACGGTGCTCTTTTTGGAGGAGGAGGAAGAGTCAGAATTAGAGGAAGAGCCTGCTAGTGCAGAAGAATCATTCAGTGAGCAGGCTCATTCCAATAATTCTAGTGCTCATCAAGATAGCCCAATTGGGGATATCCTCAACACTTCGGGGATTTTGTGCGATGAGGGCCAACAAGAAATACCTCAGCACTAGCCTTCATCTTCACAGGAGCCCGTCAAGGATTATGAGCCTGCAAGTCCTTTCAGGAACATTCTTCACCTTGTTCTCCCTCCAGGACGCAGCACAATGGATGTAGAAGACAACCTCGAAGTTACCTGGGTCAACCGAGAAAGCGAGAAGGATGCTAGCTCTCCTCGGAAGGATTAAAAGCTTGTTGGCGTTAAGGTTTGTTTTTGGTCTGCTTTTTCCTATTTGAATGGTCTATTTTCTCACTGGCCTGAAATTTACAGTCTACAGGTTTTTTGATACTACATGGAAATGTAATAGCCGTTCTAAGCTCAGTGAAGAGCTGAATTTTGTATTTTTGTATGTTTGTAAGCTCAGTGCAGAGCTGAATTTTGTAAAAATCAACAGTCTGTCTATGATTTGGATAGTTCAATATGTAAAGGTCAAGCTTCATGACACATGCTATTGGTTTTTTGGCAGAGGGCGGGCTACAGCCCCCTCGGCGGTTAAAACCTCTCTGTAAATATTTTTTCATCTTTTTATTAATAGAATAGTCTTTGCTGAGAAAAAAAAAAATAAGAGTTTGAAAATGTGTAAAACCATTTAGTTGATTTTAAATAAATAAATATTACATGTGTGAAAATGGGGTATTCAAGTTGCCATTTTTTAAATTGATTTTGAAATTTTATATCTATATTTTATAAAAAAATTATATATATTTTTTAAATATTAAAAATAAAATTATATATTTATATATAATTTTAAGGTTTAGTTTAATTGGTCAAGTTTTGTTATGAAGTATTTTCATTTTATTGGGAAGTTATAGGGTCAAATCTCCTCGACCTTTTTGGGGTTAGGCTCTATTTATTTGACTGACAAGTAGATCCCTTTAGGTTGATTTACTTGGATTTTCCCATAGATGTAGTGACCACCCAGAGTGCACCTAGAGTGTCCGTGAACCACTCATATATGGAAACATTATTAAAAAAAAAAGATAATTACACTCTTTTTTTAAGGTTGACATTTAGAATGTAAGTTCCACTAACACAATGGGTTGAGGATGGACCTCATTAGCAAGGCAACCTAGGATCAAACCTCCTCAAGGGGGTGATTGTGCCTTTGCTAGGGAAATGAGACATGCTAAAAAATGTAGGTCCCTAAGTACTGGTTTCTCAAGCCACATGTCAAGCCGGGAAGATCATAGATAACTTAATAAACAAATCAAAACAAAAAATACCATTTTAAATAAAAAATTAAAAGATATCTATATATCATATATATTATATATATATTATATATATATATATATATATTATATATATATTTGATTATGTTATGTATGTTAATTTTATTTTAAAAATACTACTTTTAACACTCATTTCATATTGAAAAAATATATATATAATTGACCTATAAATTATTAAGCAAAAAATAATAATATTTTATTATATTTAAGTCATAACATTTATGTTATTATGTATCTTCATGAAAATAGTGGTTGTCTTTACGATAAAGAAATAAAACATGCTAAAATACATGCCTCTAGATAGCAGTTTCTCAAGCCACAATTCAAACCCAAAAGATCACAAAAAATTGACAAACAAAAAAATTAACATTTAAAATTTTATATATATATTATATATATATATATAATATTAAAAATTAAAAATAAATTATATATAATTAAATTTAATTTAAAAAATATCACTTTAACCGTGTCACCCTCTTTACATATGTTATTATAATATTAAAAAATAAAAGCAAAATAACATATAATTTTTTATTTCATTCAAAATAGAATATTCAAAATTCAAATTATTACAACATATATACATCTATCATATATTTAATTCTATTTTGAAAAATATCACCATAAACACTCACGTCACATATTCTTAAAATATTAAAACTTGAAATTGAAGCAACATATATTCATGATGATTTTTTTATTGCATTCAAAATAGAATATTCAAAATTCAAATTAAAACCACATATATACATCTATCAAATATTTAATTCTAATTCGAAAAATATCACCATAACACTCACCTCACATTTTCTTCGAATATTAAAACTTGAAATTGAAGCAATATATATACTTGTACCATGCAATTTTTTAATTCCATTTAAAACAAAATATCACGATAACGCTCACCTCATATCAGAGTCAACCCCAAAAGCTATATACCACCACCAAGTAATTCCTTACTACTCACTGACTTTTGAAAATCATAATCGATTCATTGAAAAAAATACTAGAATGATGATATTAGCCGCAACGTTTAACCTGTAACAATTACCGAGCCATCTAGTTTAATAATAATAAGCCAACAACTCTAATGAAAGTTAAATTGAATCAGCAATGACAAAATTTACAAAGACTCTCTATTTTAAAACTATTTTAAAATTTTATTTCCTTGCCACGTGGATGCTCCAACAATGCAATTTTGACCATTAAAATTTGCATTTTCAAAAATTTCCTTGTCTAGCTACATTAAAATTATTTTGAAGTGCCACATTTTCTTTCCCCTTGCATTTTGAGGCCTTGCTCTCTTAAGCTGCCATTTACCTTTACTTTTGTCTTTCCCTTTCCATCCTGGGTGATATTCATTCTTACATTTTGACTATTTGTAGCAATGCTTCAATTTCCCAATGCCTTCCTCAAGTGACTGAGGCTCATCATACTCAATCTGATCTCTAAATTCTAATGGAAAACCACAAACAAATTGTTGAACTTTAGCCTTCTCATCTGTAAGATACAGTACATACCTCAATAACTCTAGAAACTTGGTCGTTTACTCTTCATCTGTCATTGACCCCATCTTTAGCTCATATAATTTTTTGGCCTTCCCATCGTAGTATCGTTCTGACAAGTATTTTTTCCAAAAAATAATTTTGAACTCATGCCAACTCAAGTCATCTGTCTTCATGTCTCTGACTTGCTTTACGTCTCCCCACCAAATGTCTACTTTACCTTTCATGCTGAAGATAATGATTTTGGCCTTCATGTTATCTGTGTACTCATGCAACTCAAAGAATTTGTTCATCCCAAGTATCCAAACCTCTGCATCTTCTGGCTTCTTGACATCTCCATCAAAAGTAGGTGGCTTTGCTTTCTTAAATCCATCTAGAAAGTATCCCCTATCCGGAGTGTCCAACAACCTGCCATCTCTTGCCGTGTCCACTCTAACCGACCTGTGCCTACTAAGAGACATACTGCCATATGCTTCATTAGTTTTGTCCTCATGTCCATGGTTGATCCTAAGTGGCCCTTGCTATTGCAGTTCTGACAAACTTTGAAGGAGTATTGCATTAACCTTTACTTGTTTCTCTTGTGCCTCTATGATCCTGTCATTGTCTGCATTACAACTCCATATTTCTCCCTTCAAGCTTCTCAATGTGTCTGCCAAATCAAAGAGTGCCCACTACGTTGCTCATCTGATTCATAGAGAAAGTCTTTGTAGTCTACCATCTTGCTAGCCATTTGATCTATTTCCTGCAAAGCATACTATGTCAAATAAAACAAATCATTATAAACCAACGTACCTTAGTATAATTTGGGGAGGATACCTCATCTGCAAGATCATCCAAATCAACATGGTACATGTAAAAAATAATCATAACAACATATAGACATATTCAAATAAGTGCATGAACACAATAAACATCATTCTAGCTAGAGTCCAGTCAGCAATGCATGACCATATCAATTACACATACCATGACTTCATGCATAACAACAACCATTACGCCACTATACACATGGCTACATGCAAAAATCAACATGCATAAGCAATGTGTAATCAACCACACACATGCATGAACGCATGCAATAAAGCATAAGCGAACAATACTTGTAACCATACCTACAAGAATGATACATGTAACCAAGCATACAAGAATGTAGCCAAACATACGAAAATGTAACCAAGCATGCAAAATGATACATGTAAGCGACATATAACAACATGTAACCAATCATACACTCATGACAATGCACTCCACAATGACAACATCAACTTCCACATGACGACATCACTACAACCATGATTATCATCATGTAAATGAAACAAGCACATGGAATGCAAGCATAAGAGACACACATGCAACTGGCATGCATACATGACCAACACACAACCCGTCCAGTCTGAGGGGTGAACCATGCTCTGATGCGACTTTGTAACATCCTCCTCCCACATCTACCCAAGTAACCGACCAACTCGAGTAAACATGCAACAAGAGGCAACTATGATTAGATTCAACCTCCTATGCGACCTTAAGGAAATAGAATCAACGGAAACACAACATACAGATCTTCCACATTAGCTACAGGACCCCTAAGAACCATCCCAACAATTCATGAAGCTTGCCCCTGGGTCCCACTGAAATTTTTTATCACTTGCCCTCTAGACGCTCTCATGACATAGGTATGCCAACATCCAGGAGGCTCTGGACGCTCTCATGTTATAGGCATGCCATTGTCTAGGGACTATTTTTTCCAATTCTGTGCCAGATTCCCCAAGATTTGAGCCACTTTTTCAGGCCCAGAGCCCAGGTCACTGCCCATAATGGAATGACATCTTCAGAACAATAAAATAACATGGAAACAATGATGCAATAGAAATTAGTTGAATAAGCCCTTAACCAGACCCCTACTATCCATGACAAGCATTTCGTCAAACATATCACAAATATGTAATTTACAAGTGTAAACAACAGATAAAAGCAAAGGCATCTCATACTTATCTGAGAATCGCCAAGAACCATTGTTCCCTCATGTCTTTTGCTGCATTATCATCTATTAGGTCATAGATACATTGTCCATTCATTTACAAGTAAAAACATGATGAGATCCATACATATCTATTGTTATCAAACATATACATAACCAACATAGTAACATCAGAAATACCATAAATATATCATCACTAAAATCCACATATAAACTAGTACATTTACACATGAAAACCAAGGGAATGAATTTCTCATTAATTAATGTAGAAACCAACCGAGGATCACATTCCACCCAACCATAGATTGGCTAAGCCAAATCTCTCTTCAACCAATCACCCATATTTCATATTCCAAGCATGGATGCTACCAGAGTTCTCCACCTACACCATGAGGAATTTGAGTCCCTCCTAGTCTCTCAGGCTTTACCGTAATCCACAGTCCGATCTGGGGATCACTGAGCCCTACACCGAGACCCACTCTCTAGGATTTACCATACATCCCATCTTGGGACTATTAGGCCTAACAGGGAGAAATCAACCTCTTGCCTTTACCATATATCCCGCCATTCATCGGCAAGGATTCCTAGGCCCACCGAGACATACAATCCTGGCTTTATCGCCACCCACAGTCTAGCTCAGGGGTTACTAGGCCAGTGGCTTTACTATGATCCACAGTCTAGTTCAGGGACCACTAGGCCTTGTGTTCATCATTTCAGAGATCCACCCCACTTAGCTTCAAATCCATTTGGAA
The DNA here is from genome assembly GCA_000404065.3 of Pinus taeda. Classification (NCBI taxonomy): domain Eukaryota; kingdom Viridiplantae; phylum Streptophyta; class Pinopsida; order Pinales; family Pinaceae; genus Pinus; species Pinus taeda. The sequence goes on along the minus strand of APFE030206483.1, from coordinate 90,049 downwards.
ATCTAGCTCAACCAAAGTATGAGAACCCATCTCATCAAGGTGATAAGGATATGGCAAGCCTAGGCTGAAAATCATTGTCACACCTAGCAAGACCCATTCCATGATAGAAAACAACCACATGCAACACCATGCATGCTAAATCTAGTAAGGAAATCACACATGCAAATCAAGGATCCACAGTCTAGTTCAGGGACTAGTAGGCCCTATGTTTGTCAATTTCGGAGATCCACCCCACTCAGCCTCGAATCCATTCAGCAATCCAGCTCAACCAAAGTATGAGAACCCATCTCATCAAGGCTATCAAGAAATGGCAAGGCTAGGCTGAAAAACATTTTCACACCTAGAAAGACCCATGCCATGACATAAAACAACCACATGCAACACCATGCATGTCGAATCAAGTAAGAAAATCACACATGCAAATTAGGGATCCACAGTCTAGTTCAGGGACCACTAGGCCTTGTGTTTGTCATTTCAAAGATCCACCCCACTCAGCTTTGAATCCATTCGGTAATCCAACTCAATCGAAGTATGAGAACCCATCTCATTAAGGCTATTAGGAAATGGCAAGGCTAGGCTAAAAAGCATTATCACACCTGGCAAGACTCATGCCATGACAGAAAAAAACCACATGCAACACCATGCATGTCGAATCTAGTAAGGAAATCACACATGCAAATCAATACCTGCAAAGAATCTTTTTGTAGTTGCTTGATCCCGCTTTTCCTTGCTTGATCTTTGCTTCCTCTTGCCTTATTTTCCTTTATTGATCCAATGCCCAAGTGCTCCAAGAAAAATCTAAGTGTCCAAGAGTGAAAGAGAGAGAGAGAGAGAGAATAATGAGAGAGCTCCAAAACTGAACTGGCCAAAGGTTACCAATTGATCTTCAGAAGCCTTTTTATCAATTAGGCCTCTATTTTCTTCATTTTCCATTATTTTCCTTCAATTTCCTCCTCACATGAAACCTGTGACTTTTCACCTCCCTTTTCTCCTGATTTCCATTATTTTCATAAATAAATGTGCCAAAAATGTCATTTTGCATTTCCAAAGCCTTAGCCATTTCCTTTTCCAATTTCCTTAACCATAATAAACCAAATGAAGACCCCCTAGGATGTCTTGCCCAACATTTAGCTTGGAATAAGTGTCCCATCAACTGTGGTTATTATTTTTAAATTTTATTACATGGAATTTTCACCAGGGTTGTTACAAAGGGAGTAGAAATCCAAGAGGAAGTGTCGAAATTCAGAAGTTGAAATGCCAAGAGGAGATGCCAAAATTCGGAGGCCAAAATGAGAAAGAAAATCATATCGAGACTTCGAGATTTCAGAGGTCAAAAATAAGTGACCTCGAAAATCTATTCAAAGACCGACCTGAAATGGAATATTGGAGTAGGGAGCGGGAATGAAGGTATCTTGAGACTCGATATCGAAACCTCAAAGCAATCTAATTTAGGAAGCCTAGATATTTCGAAGCTTCAGAGTTTCATAACTCCTTAATAATTATAATTCTTTAGAAGACCCAAGGTAGCAAGGAAAATAAAATTACAAAGGAAATCACTTGAAAAACCAAGAACTTGAAGGCACCCCTTTCTCTGTCCTCCATAAGACACATGGAAGCAGGTGATTAGCCCCGAAAAGCATACGTGGCAAATGACGTCGGCATGACGTGGTCATACAGTGGACACATGGCAATCAGTTTCGACATTTTCGGGGGCCTAATGGGTAAAATTTGGGTGACATGTGTCACCACTTAGCCAACGCCACGTGGAGATGATGACTTCAGCGTGATGTCATATCGGAGGTCGGCATTTCAGAGGAAAGATATTTCCTAACCCTTGTTTAATTTTTTTTTATGAAAAGTTCTGATCTGATAAAGGGGCTCCAATGTATGATTGGAACCCGGTCATGGGAACCCAAGAAAAGCAATGGCACAAAGTTGGGCTGAGCACTAAGTGCTATGAGCCATATCGAGGATGTGAATATTATAACTCCTATGTAATTTCTTTTTGAAAAGGTTCCAATGAAAGGGGCTTCGATATTGAATGGTGTTTGGTCATGAGGACCCAAAGGACCAAGGGCACAGAGTTGGGCTGAGCACCTAAGGAAGGAGGTGGCATCGGAACTGTATTTTTAATTCCAAATTAGAGAACTTCCGATGAGAGGAGCTCCGATAGGGAGAGGCACTTGGTCGCAAGCATTCAAAAGAACAAAGGGCAGAGCACGATTACAAATGGAGATAGGCCCCTGATAGGAGCCCAAAGGCTTTATCACCCAATCATTGAGCCTATGGTCACAACACTTGGTCCCATAGAGGAGAAATGGTAAGGGGGCCAAACGGAAAGGGGGCTAAGAGCATCAGGATGATATGATTTGGTAACATCTATTTTACTAGAGTTACGATGGACGGAGGCTCCGATATTGCAACCCCTAAGCGCTACACTGGTGGTCATTGAAAGTGGTTCTACGGTATATGAGTAATAAGGAGCTAAGAAAAACGGGGGCTAAAGGCATCATAACTTTGTGTTTTTGTAACGTCAATTTAAATATAGTTACGATGCGTCTCGGCTCTGAAGTTGCACTATGCTAACATTATAGGATGTATTATACCCCGGCAATGTAACAGAAAGGTAATAAAAGATAGATGAGTCGACAAATAAATTGTAGAGCACCTCCCAGTGCCATGACATCAAATCACAACCAACTCCAAAGTGAGGAAATTCAAGCAATTAAAGGGAGAAAGTGAAAGGCGTATTGGCAGGGAACCGTGGAGGAATATTATAGTAGAGTTGTGGCCAAATCAGAGGCAATCAAAGGAATCGACAGGGAGATATTTCGTTGTGTTGATCATGACACCTCTTGTTTATGGTATTTTATAAATTTTTGCATGTTTAAGAAAAGAATTACATATGTTATGTAATCATTGGGACAACTAGAACATCTGCATGCTTAAACAACTGGTAGTTCAGAGAGCTGTAACACTTCTAAGACATTTTTTAATATGGGTTGGAATCTCTCCCTATAAAGAGGGAGGAAAAACTCATTAGAGAGGTTCTGGATTTTTTGGTCCTGGAGGTTCTAGATTTTCCGGTTCCGGTGGTTCTAATTTTCTTGTCTCCAAGGCTGTAACTATTTTGCATATTGTGCAAGTAGGGGGCATGTGACATGTATTTTCATTCTCAAAGATCAATGAAGAAGTTATGGTGATTCCAAGCATTTGGGATATGCAATATGCGTTTTTCCTTTGTATTTCACTTCATATGTGTTTTTTTTCCTCTTTAGAAATTATGTAATTGAAGCTGCTAGATTCACTCTTAAATCCCATATTTACTTATGTTATATTGTAGCAGAGGACACCTGTGAAGTTATAGATTTACCTATGTTATGTGATAACAGACAGTACCTGTGAAATCATAGATTTACTAATGTTAGGTGATAACATATGGTACCTGTGATATTTTGCTTATGAAAGTACTCCTACTACCTACCCTATCATCTACATCACTTCCTAAACCCTACTTGTACATGACTAAGAGGTAAATGCACTTAACTGACATCGTTTTGTTATTTGTAATTGAATTTAAGTGTGTTTTTTAGTCATGTCCCTATATGCTGACTATTTATTCATGGATTTAACTAGAAGCTTGTTGGAAGGATTGAAAAGTCAACATAAATGGAAAGATGCCTCGTCATCAACATCGATCTCAGCCTTCAGACTCAAAAAGCCTACCCTTGATTGAGTTTGAGACAGTCTGGCTAGGTGGGCTCCTTCTTCTCATTTTAACCATCAAATTTAATACAACGATCTATAAGGAAAAGCGCGATGCTTCCAGGATCAATTTGTTATGATAAGAATGATAATTCCAAGGCTGAGGATCCTCTAGGTCAAAACCAAAGCAGACTACTCTCATAAATAGCAGCCGATTACTCTAGAAGGAAGCAATTGTCCTAAGTAGAGTCAATATGATTTGGAGCATATCGAGCATTGCTTAGATTAGTTTATAGTTGCTAAGGTTGCAATAGTTAGTTAAATTGTTATTTTTACATTCACACAGTCGCCTTTAAAGGTCATTGTAATGCAAAGACAATGCTAGTCGAGGTAGTTGGTTAAGAATTTTTTTTGTTGATACACTATGACTTATGTCAATTGGCTTCCAAACTCTGTTTTGAAAATATACATAATCACTTTCAATTTGTGAGCCATAAGCATTGTTATCATGGTTGATTGTGAATGATGTATCTGATGTTTTAAATCTTTCTTCTATTGTAGTAGACTAGCTTACTCCAGGCGTGGGAGGGCCCACCACCTCTGGAAATAAGCCTCATTAACAATTCAGTTAGCTAGGTGTGTGCATGTGATTTTATAGTTTGAATCATGTGTGTTACCATTATGAATACTGGTATATGATTTCATGATATGTGTGATTCATTGCTTTACAAACTAAACAATTTAAAGATTGCTTTCCCATGTTAGAGACCTTTGATTCATTGTATAACCTAAGCTTGTACTTTGATACAGAGCCATGCTCTGTTCTTTCATTCAAAGTCACATTCATTCATGTTTATAATTGGAGTGACCATGATAGGAAAATCAATCGATTATAGAAGTTTAAGAAGCACGATTTATGTGTGTTTATCCAGGTAAATTATGATGTATGGTACGAGTGTGAATGGAGAATTCCTTTTGTATGCATTTGAGTGAACGATTTATGATTTGAAAGGTTTTGATTGTGATTGCAAACAAATTTCGAGCTTGGTAGTGATAGGTGTTGCATTTTTCATTTCCACAATTTGAATTGTTTGATTTGTTTCAAGCATTATGATTTAGTTTAAGTAGCGTGGTTTATTTTAAAGCATTTCATTTAGAGCATCGATTTGAGTTATTAAATTATCATAGGATAATTTAGACCTATTTTTGCGTGATAGAATAAGTTTGATTTCCATTTCTAGTGTTGTGGTATAAAGATTGATTTCAAGCATTGAATTGTATGATTTACATTCCTAGTATGATTTTATTCTTGTATTGCTTTGAGTTATTTGAAGATAGTTAATTCTAGGATAGATTAGATTTCCATTTTAAATGCAGCAACACAGGACTTGATTTTATAACAGTAAGTTTATATAACTCTGTCAAAGGTTTCATTATCTTAAAGTCAATCTATGCAGCAATTTAAAGTGAAGTGTGAATGCGTTTCATTCCCAAGTAAAAGTAGTCTAGTTCTAATGGATTGAAGATAACAGATTAGCATTTGATCTTAGAGTTACAATTTGACCTTCTTATCATATTTTGTTACAAGTAAATAGATGTTTGTTCCTTTAAATAGCTAGAAGTTTAAATCCTCACTTAAGATTTGTACTTAGAGTAAATTTCATTAAGTCTTTGGTTTCAGTGAGTTCGTCTTTTAATTGCAGAGATTTAGAATAAGGAACAGAAATGGATTGAGTTAAGTTGATTTCGTTTAGATTGCTTATGTCTTCTGAGAATGAGATGAGTGCTAGTTTTCTGTACTTAACGATCATTATCAAGGAAAAGTACATACTCTAAACTTAATCTTGAGCCAAAAATGCAATACAACTCGTGCTTACGAGTCATGGTTGAAAATTAAATATTAGGAAGTTTAATCACTAATTAAAACTCTCAACAATTATACTGGGATTTGCTGCATATGATAATGTGTTTATCCAGCCTTTTGCACAAAGTTACTTCCTTATTTTCCTCCTTCCCATCTTATTGCAATGACAAAATTTAAGTTGCATTCTTTGTTTGTCAGCCAACGGACCTGAAACATTTATTCTTAGGAATGATACCTTGTTCATGTTTATACTGAATTTTCCTCTGAGAGAGGAAATTAAATCAACATCTAAATCATTTTACATTCATCTCTTGAGTTTCATCGAATTATTGTCAAGAGAGACTAAGATGTCCTAGGCACTGACCTCTCCTCAACCCGGGGTTGCCTCTAGGAGCTACAACACGAAGGATGGATTATATTTGACGTTATGATAGGCAATAAACTAATAGTCCATGTAGATTGAGGAGATTTCCACTAAAGGATAATCTAATAAAGGGAATAACCAAGCCACAAAGACATATTGTTCGAGGAAATTGTGGGGCAAATGATATCATGATTTATGTAATAGTTTCTAGCTAGTTTTGTTGAATTTAAGATAATGTTTATTCGTAAGATTTTTAACAATGGTTAAGGGATGGACTCCCTTACAGCCATTGAGTGAGGAGTGAACACCCTCATGAAACATTTAATAAAATTAGATGTTTGCTAGTTTTTTTCTCTTTGGGATTTCTAGGGTATATTGGTGTCCATTGATGTATTTTCCTATTGTGTGATTCTAATGATGTTGCTTCATTGCATGATGTTGACACTTACATCATTAAATATGCGATTAACTAGCCTAAGTAAATGAACGATGATAATGATGTAAGGTTACAATAGGGAGCTTTATGTGTTAATATGTTGCAACAATGGTTATTATGTTACGTGACTTTCTATTCCATTTTTAAAGTTACTCTATGTAATGTTGATGATTCTATTTAATGGTCAGTGAAATAATATGGAGTAAGTAATTTATAAAGTTACATGTTAGTAAATTCTATAAAAAAATTCTAATCATATTTGTTTACACAAGGTTTAATGGGGGATATTACAACCGAAATGTCTGGTAATACAATTTTTATTAAGATTGTCATTTTTTATTGTTTTAAAATGAACTTTTGAATACATGTCTGGTAATACAATTTTTATTAAGATTGTCATTTTTTATTGTTTTAAAATGAACTTTTGAATACATGAATGGATTCAACACCCTAAAAAATCATCGAGACATTCAATCCTTGCACATTAAACAACTTAAACTTATGATTTTTAAAAATCTCTACTGGATTTTGAACAAAATTGAAAAGAAAAAGTATTATTAGTTAGACTAGGTGTTTTTGTGCTAGTTATTTTTTCAATATTGTTACAAAAAATATTTTCCAAACATTTGATTGAACCATAACTTAAAGGCCTTATTGCAAACTTTGCACAATACAACACCATTTATTTTCAATATTATTTAAAAAAATTATTTTCCAAGCATTTGATTGAACCTTAACTTAAAGGTCTTATTGCAACCATTGCACTATACAATGAGATGTGGATAATCACATCACACATTTTATGTCATAACTTATGGTTATGGTTGCAATACTCATGCATGACTCTTAGATATTTATGTAGTACTTTTTTATTCTTAAGCTTGACAAAAAAAATTATCTAAAAGTAAAATCCTAGAAAATAGCTCATAGCATATTTACCATCATAATTTAAGAGTGTCCTTACATAGAAATTGGGTAGAAATAAGATGTAAGTAAATAGGTTTACCATGAGTTATTTCCCACCATATTTGTGTTTTCCTCAACACTTATGTAGGAGTAAAATTGTGAATGTGTAGGCTTACTAATGGTTACTACTCACCAAAATTTATGTGAACCTTTGTGTCTAAACAAGCAATTATTTAATTCACTTCACATCTCAATTTATTAATTCCTGCGAAAACAAGATTATTAAATTGGATTTGCACCTTTGTGTCTAAACAAGCAATTATTTAATTCACTTCACATCTCAATTTATTAATTCTTATTAAATTGGATTTGCACCCTTGTGTCTAAACAAGCAATTATTTAATTCACTTCACATCTCAATTTATTAATTCCTGCAAAAACAAGATTATTAAATTGGATTTGCCTATATTGACTACTATTAATTTAGCATTGACCAATGTAAGTTATAACTTTTATGCAATTTTTACAAAGAATCATTTTTAACTTGAGTGATAGAGGCTAAGCTACCCCACAATATTGTTTCATAAAAAACATCATTTTTTTATAAACATCTAAATAATCACATGATGTCTTTCTATAATAATTCATCATGTATATTTTATAAGAATTTATCTCGAATTTAAATTATATATATAGGAAATCGAATTTGATAATCTTGTTTTGGCAAGAAGTAATAAATTGAGATGTGAAATGGATTAAAAAAAACAACATGTCATTATTTAGATGTTTATAAAAAATGATATCTATATATATAGCTACATCATAATCATATGCCAAAATAACATACTAATAAGAACAACTCAAAATACTTGAATAATATATTTGATTACCGTAAATTAAAAACACTT
>APFE030206483.1:10220-75471 GCA_000404065.3 Pinus taeda | reverse complement strand
CTTAAAATATTAAAAAATAAAAATAAAATAACATATAATTTTTTATTTCATTCGAAATAGAATATTCAAAATTCAAATTATTACCACGTAGAAAGAAAGAGAAAAAAATTATTTTAACGTCCACAATACTAAAGATAGCCTATGAGACATATTGCTTCTCCATCTGCTTGGTGTATTCAACCCCTTTTCTGTGAAGCTTCAAAATAAATGCTCCCAGTTTTTTGAGAAACCCCTCGCTAAATAGATTATCCCAAGAGATAGTTGCCAACATATCTGCATAACTTTCCTTGTTGCCTTTGAAGGTCTCACATTCTAAATGTAATGTTTTCCTGTTTCCACTTTTCTGGAAGAACAAAAAATGCATACTCTTTCATTTCATACTTCTTTTGGCCTTTTCCAGCACCCTGTTTCACTTGATGAGAATTAGTCTTTAACTGAGCAATAAGAATTTTGGCTCTCCAAGATATATTGGCCTCTATGTATGCTTTTGATTGATGACTATGAGTGGGATTAAGCACTTCAATATAGTACTTTTTCTTTCTTCCTAGCTCCTTATCCCAAGTACATTTGTGGAACTTTTCCATAACAAAATCTTCTATCTCTATGCTGTTTATGGGACACCCTTTCAAGCAAATACCCCATTCACTAAACCATTTGTTATTTTGCTACATCCAGGTTTTTTTCTTTTGCACAATATGTCATTAAAAATAACCTTAGGCCATCTACCCTCTTCCATTTGCTCTATTTTTTTTAAATACCTTATGACTCACACCATAGGAATTGCTTCAATAGGAGCAATCTCTGTTTCACTTAACAAGATAGCATAAGGAACTGCACTTTTAATCTTGAATTTGTTTGTAATCAAACACTTCTGAATTTTTTCAATTTGTCTCGAGTGCATGTCGGATGTACTGCTGGTCCATAGTTCACAACTCTAGAGAATCACCAGAATCACTAGAAGCCCAAAAAGAGTTTGAGTGGTTTAGCAGTCCCATAACTCTTCCTCTCTACACCTATTTTGAAAAGCATAAAATGCTTTCCAACCCCCCAAAGTTCTTTTCTTTCTACAACCATTCCAGCTTAGATTTTTGTTGAAGTCAATTCTGAGGTATTTGTAATTCGAAACTTCGTCTAGAATGTTGCCTTCAAAGTAGAACTTATGCTGGTTATGCTTCCTTTTCTTAGAGAAAACCACTACTTTCATTTTGCTGATATTGACTTGCATTCCCACACTTCTACAAAAATGCTCAAGAGTAAGTGCTCTTGCAAACCAAGAGCCGATTTAACAATCAGAATAAGGTCATCTGCATACAAAAGAAGCCTTATAACAAACTTTCCCAAATAGATACCATCACCCCCTTGCGAATTTAACCACTCCTCAAGCTTGTCGATATATAAACCAAAAAAGTTAGGAGACAATGGGCAACCTTACTTCCCTGATATCGCTTCTAAAACTTTCAGAAATGTCTACTGAAGTTCTAATTTTAACTTTCACCTCTTCATATAACTTATGCACAACTACTCTCAAATGTTTAGGAACCCCAAATTCCTCTATTCTGTACCAAAACTTATCCCTAAAAACTGAGTCAAAATAACAAAAGACTTTACATCTATCATATATTTAATTCTATTTTAAAAAATATCACCATATTTCATTCAAAATAAAATATTCAAAATTCAAATTATTATAACATACATACATCTATAAAATATCATATAAACACTCACGTAACATATTCTTAAAATATTACAACTTGAAATTGAAACCACATATATACATAATAATTTTTTATTTCATTCAAAATAGAATATTCAAAATTCAAATTAAAATCACACATGTGCATCTATCATATATTTAACTCTATTTTGAAAAATATCACCATAAACGCTCACCTCACATTTTCTTAGAATATTAAAACTTAAAATTGAAGCAACATATATGCTTGTCCCATGCAATTTTTTAATTCCATTTGAAACAAAATATCACGATAACGCGCACCTCACATGGCAGTCAACGCCAAAAGCTATATACCACCGCAAAGTAATTCCTTACTGCTCAGTGACGTTTGAAAATCATAATCGATTCATTGAAAAAGAATACTAGAATGATGATATTAGCCGCAACGGTTAACCTGTAACAATTACTGAGCCATCTAGTTTAATAATAAGCCGGCAAGTCTAATGAAAGTTAAATTGAATGAGCGATGACAAAATTTTAAAAACTATATTTTAAAACTATTTTCAAAAATTATTTCCTTGCCAGGTGGACACTCCAACACTGCGATTTTGACAATTCAAATTAGGGTACTCGTAGGTTTGCTTGATACAACGTTGACACGAGATTGGAGACGTTTCTAACCGATCCACGATTGGGTTGGGTCTGTTCACATTAGAGAAGCTGTTTAATTCATAAAGTTCAGAGCCCACGAAAATAAAATAAAAATTACGTGTGTTGTTAATGGCTCTACCCTACAAAATGATCGGTATGCTTTCGTCCTCTTGTGCACTGACGTTGAAGTTGAAGTGACAGAGATGCGTATGCCAAAAGCAAGTGCTTGTCGCAAATGCTCTGAACAGGCTTTCCAGCAATATCTGACCACTGGCTAATTCAGATATTTGGTAATGAGAATAAATCCATGGAAAATACTTGGAAACGGAACAGTGAAGAATGGTAGTTTCCGTGAGGATACGGTTCACGCGTAACAGAAGCGTGTAGCATGACTTCTACACCGTTGACCCTACCACTTGCCTTCCCCTTCCTCTCTATATATTTCCTCAACATCCTGCTCATCTTGTATCAGTTCTGCAATGGCGCGCTGCATCTTAATTTTGTTGCTTCCCGCTATTCTCTACCTCTCCCTGTTGGCGGACGCCAGGTATGAACTTGTTCAGCCTGGCCAACAAGAGGTGGACGAACCTCTGGTTCTCCACGATGCTTTCGAGCAAAACCCCCTCCGCCTACCGAGCGAGAAAAAGAATGAGATGATGAAGGACGTTCCCCTTTTGGTCCACAGGCCCTTGGATCGGTATGAAGTCTCCAGTGCAAATCCTGGGGAATACCGTCCCCGAGCCGAGACCGAGGAATCTCGGTTCGAACCGCGAGAGAGGGCATTCGAACACAGTGGGAAACGCTTCCCAGAAAGAGAGCAAAACCATCCCCATGGCTTTGGCCAGGACCAGTGGGAGTGGAGGTCTCCCAGAGCAGAAGAGCACAAACGAGGAAGATATGAGAGGCCGAAATTCGAGCACTTCTGGGGAGATGGTCCCCGGGAAGACCATCTCCATTTCCGTCCACAATTCTCACGGCCCTCCTTCTTTCCCTCTTCTGAAGAAGAGTCCGTTTCTTCTTTCGGAAGTTTCCCTGGGGAATTCCGTCCCCAACCCAAGAACGAGGAGTCCGGGTTCGAATCGGGAGAGAGGGCATTCAAGCCTTTTGGGAGAGGCTTCCCAGAAAGAGAGCATCATTATCCTCATCGCCATGGTCAGGGCGGGTGGGAGTGGGAGTTTCCCAGAGGAGAAGACCACAACCACGGAAGGTATGAGAGGCATGAATATCCTCATGGAGGCGAAATGGAATTCAGACACTTCTGGGAAGATGGTCGACGGGGAGACCATTTCCATGCCCGTCCGCAGTTCCCACGGCCATCCCTCTTCCCTTATTCTGGAGAACATGGAAAAGAGGTCATTTCTTCTTCTTTCAGAAGGTTCCGAGAAAGAGAGCATAACCATCCCCATGGCCATGGTCAGGGCCAGTGGGAATGGGAATTTCCCAACAGAGAAGAGCACAAACACGGAAGGCATGAGAGGCATGAATATCTTCATGGAAGCGAAATGAAATTCAGGCGCTTTTGGGGAGATGGTCCCCGGGGAGACCATTTCCGTTTCCGTCCGCAATTCCCACGGCCCTCCTCCTTCCCCTCTTCTGAATCTCATGAAAAAGAGGGCATTTCTTCCCTGAGGAAGTCCATCCCCAAGGAAGTCCGTCCCCGAGCTTCCCTTTCTTCTTCTTTCGGAAGCTTCCCAGAGGAAGTCCGTCCCCGAGCGGAGAATGAGAAATTCGGGTTCCAACCGCGAGAGAGAGCATTCGAACGTATTGTTGGAAGGCCAGACTTTCCAGACCATGGCCAGCGGTTGTTCCTAGACCCAGTTGAACACAAACACGAGTGGCACGAGAGACATGAAGATCCACCAGCACCATGGACAGACTGGTTGAAGAGCCTGTTTCCAGGCCACTGAGAACTGCTTCATTTTGAGTTTATATGTGTGGTAGTATAGGATACTATATATTTCCGTTATGCTGTGTTATCTTAGCGATAGGTTGGGATGGGACTTTCTAGGGTGCATTAAATACTTCATATGTATTTCTTCATAACTTATTTCACATATATGTAAATAGATTATATGATATGAATGGTAATGTACACTGTTAACCCGTATACAATATTTTCTTTCTTAGTCATACTACGATGTAAGTTGATTGTAATGTTTATATATATATAAACATAAACATTATAATCAAGAATATATACAAATCTAAACATTATATTTTTTTTTCAGAGAAAAAAAGCGAGATTTTATTATATTAAGATAATATAACTGTCTTCATGAAATACATAAAGGTGGCTTTTGTAGCCACAGTCTATGATATAGAGCATGATCTGGAAACAGATAGTCCAAAAAAGAACTTCATAAGGCAGATGGCATGAGATTTTAGCAAAAACTAAAATCTAAACATTATATATAAACATATATAATCTCGGCTTATTATTTAGGAATCAAGCAAAAGCCAATACATAGTCTTTCAGGGAATAATGTTTAGATTTATAGAAATATATCAGTGACTGTTTTCAAAACAAATGAAAAATTTACTCTTTAAAGTCTTTTTGGTGTAAGCTAGATTAAAAGTTTTTTCGACTCATACGACTATATAGGCTTGGTGTATTCTTTTAATCTTTTAATTACTTCGAATTGCTGGGACTTCTTTTTAATGAGAATTTAATAAAAAATTATAAATGATGGGCACCTTAGAATATTTTTATATAATTTAGGTAAGTTTTTTTTTCTATTATTAATGATCCCTGTTACTACGGGTATTTTATTTTATTTTTCTTTTTAACTACCTCGAATTGGTTTAATTAGGCATTTTTCTTTTTAGCTACCTCGAATTGGTTTAATTAGGCAGACATTTTACTATGAGGAATTATAAAGAAAACTTTTTGATAGTAAATGAACTTATTAGAGATATTAACACCTATAGCTATATGGAGCATTACAAAATAATTTGCAAATGTTGTCATGGCATATTAAGTTCAATTATCTATCCCAACCCGTCGGCCAAAGATTTCTCTTATATGATTTTTACCAAAATACTTTACTTATAAACTCATTAGAGATTTCAACACCTCAGTATAGAATTACAAAATAATATGCAAATATTTCCATTACATACCAAGTTTAAATGATTTACATGTATATAATTGTGAAAAAATAAAAATAAATAAAGAACATAGGGAAAGTTGTCACAATTTTTGGTTTTGATTTTGAATTAGTAATATTTATTTGTAAATATAATGAATGGTTTAGGGAAGTGATGTAATATGTATATGAAAAATAATAAAATAAAATATGTTGAAATAGAGAACATAGAAATAAGGGAAAAGTTAAAGGGTTATTATAATCTTTTAGTTTTCATTCGAGATTAGTAAAGTTTATTTATAAATATAATGAAGGGTTAAGTAATGTAATATGTACATGGAAAATAATAAAATAAAATGTATTGTCAGTTACAAGATGCATGTTTGATAAAGTATTAGAGGCTTATGATTCCACAATAGAGTCGAGTTAAAAGGGGGTCTACGGAGAAATCCCACATGCATAGAATCCCATGTCATTTTCCTAAAATAATTGCTATAACCATAAAATACCTTTTCTATTTTGTTAGAACAATTATTAAATGCATGTGAGGTTGGTTTAAGAGTTGTTACCCTCTATGTTAATATTAAAACCCCTTATTAAGCCATAGATATTGAATGTTTACATTTTTATTGTTATATTGTTATGTGGGATAGAACCTTTCATGATAGTAAGGAGACCTACTCGTAGGATAATCAAACACTGTCTTGTACATTGTATTAATTGTTTATGACTATAATTATTGGTTTCCTATAATTTTTAAGGTGCAAGGGTCATAACACTTTGCATTAGAGCTTAAAAACCTAAGGTTTCGCTGCTTCAAATATGCCATCTTGTCATTTTAGCTATAACTTTTTTCTCGAGAGGTTTCAGATGGTGAAACTTGGAGAATATTGAGGAGAAATGTTGGGGAACATATGATTCGAATTTTAGATCAGTTTACACTATTCTTTTAGATATATTCTCTAAGGAAATTAAGATTCTTGAATGCTACTGAAATTAGTTTCAAACATGTCGGTTTGGAATGTTCACTATAATTGTTTGTCTAGGGCGTTTCAAATGGTGAAATTTTGACCATACTTATGTGAGATCTTGGGAATAATCTATTAGAAAATATGGGCACTAGACTTAGTGCACGCACACACACACTTTCGGTCTTATAATAGTCTCAAATTAACTTTAAACCAACTAATCAATTGAAACATAGTGATGTGCCTAACCAAAAACAAATTATGCACAATACAATTTATGAAACCAACAATTGCATCATGCATAGTAAACACAAAATTTTGGCCCAAAGCACAATTCTTATTAGTCCTTCAACAATAATCTAGGGCTTTGATACAAAAGAAAATGGCCTTTTTACAATGCTCAGTAAAATGCCAAATCACGAGGGAAAACTTACACAAAAAAACCCTCATTTTGACCCACAGGAAATTACTTAGAGAAACAATAGCTAAAGGGGAACTTGTAGCTCGCCCTCATGGAGATTATGGCTACCCAAATACTCAAATGTTAAACTGAAATCGTCCCCAAGACAAAGTCACCCTCCTTGGAGTGCTCTAAGCCCTCTCTAAAAATTGTATGGCATTGTAAAGAGGGCATGTTGATGTTTTGGGTAGCATCAGGATTACTCTCATGTGTGGGAGTCAGGACAAGTGGGATAGGCGATGGGGATTTGCACCCATAGACCCATGGTATTCTATTGACCCATGGTATCAAAGGATGGTTTATGAGAAAAGAATTTGGATCTAAGATTTGCACAAGTAATAGCTCTGAGAGAAAGCATGTAGGAACTATTGCAGGTAACAACAATGATTTGAAAACCCATGCCAAGAGAGTTGGCTAAGTATGGAAGACTGCTTGTATGGGCCATGAAGGTCAGGATCAACATGCCTAGTCATACATGGAGTAGAAGCTAGTCGACATAGTAATTATTCAACACGAGACAGGGTGTGAAGTTTGTAAGGGCTACAACTCAGGTCATCCATAAGTTTGAGCAAGCAAATCACTTACCCTTATACTTTTCCAAAGAGTGCAATATCATGGGTCTATACCATGGGTCATCAGAATACCATGGGTAATTCCGTGGGTCTATGGGTTCAATGTCCCATCACTTAGCCCACTTACTCCATACATGGGAATACTCTCGATGCTACCCAAAACATCAACACTCCCTTTTAGAAAGGGATGTATTCTCATAGCACCACCTAGAAGTGGCTCTGCCTTCGAACCTGAAACACATTTACACCCTTGATTTACCACGATAACTGCTCCATATGACATAAAAGAAATTTTCATTGTATGACAATGGCCCTTCTTCGAAGGCATCCTGCTCGTGAGCATCTTGTATGGTCATCTTGTACCATGACTTCCTAAATCTAAAGGTTGTCTTCCTTTGAGCTATTGATTTCCTTTGAAGATTGACTCTCTCATGAGCCTGCTCACTCCCTATGAATCTTGACTCCATCTAACTCCATATTGTAGGCCTTCTTGGCCCTCAAGGTCTTTGCTTGACCTTCACTTCAAGTTTCTCACTTGGATCTCCAATGGATATATTAGCCCTCTAGAGTATCTACTCGGGCTATAAATTCTAACACTCCCTCTTAGCAAGGAACATACTTATGGAAGAACACCTGTCAC
The DNA here is from genome assembly GCA_000404065.3 of Pinus taeda. Taxonomy (NCBI): domain Eukaryota; kingdom Viridiplantae; phylum Streptophyta; class Pinopsida; order Pinales; family Pinaceae; genus Pinus; species Pinus taeda. The sequence continues at coordinate 67,416 of APFE030206483.1, read as the reverse complement.
TGCCTTACCCTCTAGTTCTTGCATAACATCCCAAGCCTCATTCTCCGTCTTATAGCTCCCAATGTTAGGTCTCTCTGTTATTGTTTCCAAACCCTTGACTGGTATGGTCTCCCTCTCTCCCTCTGGGGGTTGATCTCCGCCATTCTTGCTAGTTGGTGGTACAATCCTTCATACCATACCCTACCGACTGAACCTTATTGACACTCAAAACTTGTCACAACAGATCCTCTGCCTCATGAGTTCTTGATTCTGAGAACATCTTGTAGATACTCGATTATGGTTAGCATGACACCCTACTCATGACATGATCCTTCACTCCATTTTATGGCATTGCTTCCACTAGTGACCAAATCTTACTTCCACAATCTAGTCCTGATGGTTGTCACACATCGCCCTATCAACAATCTTGCTTATGGTATCAACATGGCCTCTATGTAGCATGTGCACTACTAAACCCAAGCTTCCAACTATTTTCTCCTGCAATGTGTGTAGCCCTGTCAGTCCTCATTGTATTTGCACCATAACCTTTTGTTGTAACCACAGGAACATGCATTGGCTGGAACCTATAACTCGACCCCATTCGAAGAATTCGACCCTAAGAATTTTGGCACACTAGAAATTAGCCTCTAAATAAATTTTTCTTGGGGAAATTCAACCCACCTATTCACCAACAACTCGGCCATGTGATTTCCCCTTGCATAAAATCTATTGTTATAAGAAATTTAGTCATAGAAAATCAACCTCTTGAATAAATTAACCTCCTTGTTTCTTCAAAAATTTGGCCCTACAATCTCCAACAATTTAGCCTCTTGAAAATGGTCTTGGATCCATGTGCACTCTTCCTCCTTTAGTCATTTAGGGCCTTTTTCACTATTCAATCCCTCTCAACCATCCACAGGGCCCTCTCAGCCTACTCAGCCCTTCACAGGCCCTCTCATCCCAACTGAACCCTCTTGGCCTACACGGATTTCTCCTCCACGAGATGCTCTCTCTCTATCTACCTTCCACGAGTCGTCTCTACCCTCAAATGTCTTAGGCCTACTTAGCCTTCTCCTCCATAAGATGCTCTCTTTCCAATCGCCTTCCACATTCCCTCTCAACGTTGAAGGGATCTGAGGCCTACTTGATGTTCTCCTCCACAAGATGCTCTCTTGTTAAGCCACAAAACAAATTACTTCCCTTGTACTCAAACTTTTCCAAAGGGTGCAATACCATGGGTAATACCATGGATCATCAAAATACCATGGGTTTATGGGTGAAAAACCCCATCACTTATCCCAATTTCCCTGCACGTGATATTATTTTTTATGCTACCCAAAAAATCAACATCTGATTCAAATTTCATAGTTTGGTCCACTATACTTTCGAAAATATACTCTATGGAAGTTAGGGTTTGTGGAAGATTCTGAAATCGGTTTCAAATAAGTTAGGTTGGTACTTTTGTATAACTACTTTTTTGGGAATTTTTACATTGTGAATGGTTCTCAGGATACATACATAAGTACCTCCTCTACAAATTTTAGAATTATATTTGAATAATTGGACACACAACATACTATACAAGTTTACTTGTGGGAAAAAGCCAAAAATCAACACAATTTGGGAAAGTTACCATGACTTTTACTTGGCACAACAAATTCTAGTTAAACATGTGGAGTTGCAAAGAATACATATCATAGTATTATAGACTAAAATTTCATATTCAAAATGACTCAATTCTCAAAGATATATCGAGAAAAAGTTTAGTCATTCATATATTCTCCAAATTAAGGTTTAAAGGTACATAACTTACAAGTGACATAAATTTTGATTAGAATATTCTTTTTTTTTGTGATCAAAAGTTGCGATAAAGGGGAGTACTATTATTATTTTCTCATATGGCTCCAAAGAAAGATCAAAAAGTCGATATATCAATTAAACCTCCTAAAGATTCATCTAGGACTTATGAAGAAAGTGAAGACTTGTAATTTAGGTTCTCCCAATTAGAGAAGAAAGTGAATGAAATGGATGGTTGTATGTTGAACAGGGGGAATTTATTATATTCTCAAGAGAACCTTAAAAAGAGAAATTATGGATAAAATGGAAAAGGATATGAATGAAAATAAGGAAGAAATGATGGATTGAATGAAAAAGAAGGTGCATGAGAATAAGGGAGAAATACAAAATCCATTAAAGAATTACAAACCATTCTATTAAAGGATGTCCCTAAAAGGGATATTTAGATCCAAGGAAATAAATATAAGGAGAAGTATGATGTTGAGACACAATCACATATGGGCAATATTTCATCACAATTGGATCCAAGAACAAATATTGAATCACAAAAAGGTAATCATGAACTTTTAATCCAAGATCCACATCATTAGAGCTTCTGGGCAGCAGATGGAGCAATACATTGATCTACACCAAGTGGAAACCTTACAAAATGTAAATATTGCATATATATTTTTAGATCAAGACCAACATGTAATGTATTAATGACTTTGTGAAAGGAAAAATGGTTCTATTATATCTCAACCCATCTTTTTAGAGGAATTGATAGCACATGATGGGGATATTAAAAGAAATACATTATTTAATCAATTGGTAAATCCTTGACAAAAATGTCCATTTAGAGAGAACATTCCACAATTCCAAAAGTTGAGTCTCATGGTAAAGAATATTTCAGAGGATAATTTGTTAAACGAATTTTCGGGAACTTCAAAAGAAAGCATCCTACATGAGGTGCATCTCTTTGAAACTAAATCCTTATAGCATGTTTTCAATCTAGCGAGGAAAATTGAAAGCAAAAGTATGATCACCAACAACTGTGTAGAACATGTTCCCTCTCATAACCTCACTCATCCAACAAGGTTTACACCGTAGCAAATGGATGAAAGAAGAGTGAAAGCATTATGTTTCAATAGTGTTAGGAACTACAGTAAGGGGAATAAATTTGATGAGAATAAATTATTCTACATAGACTATGAAGAGGAAGAAGATCAAGAATTATAACCATCACAAGATCTAGAGCTAGAAGAGTCTAACTCCAACAATATATTGTCTTGCATTGATTGATGTCACTACTCCACAAACCCTTAATATAGAAGAATGTATAAAAAATAAAAATGTAAGAATGTTGATTGATTCTAGCAGTACCCATAAATTAATCAATTATAAATTAGCAAAACTTCTCAATTGTTTCATATATCCAACACCGAAGTTTCAAGTAATGTTTGCAGTTGGAGGTACCATAGATTATTCAGGGAAATGCCATAGTGTTAAGCTCAATATGGGGGAGTGTTTATTGCATAGTTCCATGATTGGAATAAAAATTGGTGGTCTTGATGTTATATTAATGTTCCAATGGTTACAATCATTCAGAAATATGACCTTTAATTTTCAATATCTCTTTATAAGATTTACCTCAAAAGACAAGGAATTTGAGTTGAGGGGTATCCAAGGGAAACCCTCTAAAGTGAGTAAGCTTTAATGGAATGAAAAAACTTCTCAAAAAGGAAGCAAGGTGTAATTGCACAATTTTCTTCACTAAATGTTCAATAACCAATATCATCTATGTAAGGGGATCTACGTAAAGTTTTTAATTGATAATTCCAAGGAATTTCGATTAATTACTAAGGGTCTTCCACCTCCCCGAGATCATGACTATACTAATCACTTGCAACCAAGAAGTGTACTGGAGATAAATGAAGAAGGGAAAATCATACTAAAATCATAAACACTCATTGAAACAAGGATTAAACAGTCAAGTAATCCAACAATTGTGAATCCAATGGAGGAGATGACATGGGAAAATGACTTATTTATGCAAAATCACTAGGAATTAGTCAAGTGTTGAGGACAACACTTGTTTGATGTGTGTTAGTTTTTGTGGCATCGGATATGTTCTAGCCACAAAATTGGTGGAGAGGCTAGAATACATGAGATATCCAAAACCTAGAAATTGTTTTTGGAAAATTTGCCTAGAAGTGTCTCAATTAGATTATTAACTATTTTTTAAATATTTCGTAAGTCTAAACTTAAGGAATATGATTAATTAATCAGTATTAATTGAGATAGGGTGAGAATCATCTAGAAACTCAAATGGATCAATCCAGAGATGATCCTAGCCATTTATTAAGTTTTAATCTTGGTCGTTGGTGCTCCAACAATGGATTACAAGAGGAGATCGATGTGGTGATGGAGAATGGTGATGGAGAATACACCAGTGCAGATACTTAGTTGCCTATTCAGTTCAATTTTCTCAGTAGCAGTAGCTCAACAAAGAAGATAGAGCCATAGGGTGAGTAGCAGTTGGAAGAGGAGGGTAACAACATTTTGGAAGGAAGGTTTCCAGTTCTCGGAAGAGGCAAAAGAAGGAAGGCCGAAATTCTCATAGGGTCAAATTAAGTTCTGCACAGAGGGTGACAAGGGAGGCTCATCATAGAGGTTAGGGAGGCAATTTCATAGGCAGAAATTAGTTGTGGGGTGAGAGAAAATTCTCACAAAAATTTTGCAAGTATTTTCCTCATATTAGATTAACAGTTGGGAGTCTAAATTATTGTACTCATAATTGCAACTAAAGAATAATAATAAAACCCTCATTTGTTGAACCGGTTTTCCCACATTGGGTTTTTCCGAGGACAATTGTCCAAAAATAATTGTATCAAAATTCTTGTGTGTGTGCTAGAATTTCTCATTTTAAATTTTATTTTCGACAGTATTTTTATGGTGAAAATTGTAGTAGTGATTTTATTCGTTGTTTGTTGTAGAAAATAAACTACATAATTAAATTTTTAGTTAGAAGAATAATTTCCAGTTGCTGCAATAGATAACAAATTCACATGGTATCATAGCACAGTTGATCAGCCGGAGAGCTCAAAAGTGAAAAGAAGGAATCTTAGCTGCTTAATAAGGGAAGCAGGCTGAAATTCCTAAGGGAAGCACAATATTTTTTCCATAAGGCCGAATTGCTTGAGGAAATTTGATTTTTCTGAGAGAAGGCTAGAAAAATTTGATCCTTCCAGATCGAGTGATTCCAGAGGCAAAGGGAGCAACTCATATTTTCATTGGGAAGATCTCTAGCTAGACGCAGAGGGTTTTGCAATAGTTCTCTAATGTAGAATCAATGTTGGGTAAAAGAGGAATAACACACTATAAATTCTTCAGCATAACCATGGAAAGAAGTAACATTTAGGAGACTTCAAAATTCCAAATTGGAGGAAAAATTTGCTTGTTTTTCAGGATCAGATTCACATCATGTCTGGTATATATAAAGTGGAGCATCAGCTCACATCACACGGGTTAGAGAATATTTTTCTAGCTACAAGGAGGAGCATATGGAAAACTAGATTACTATGGGATATTAGATGAAATGTACTCCAGTAGGGAGAGGTACCATATATTTTCAGAGGGACTCAGGATAAAGCACCAACACTACAGACGTATTACATGTGCCAAAATTGTGTATGAACTTGATTTCAGTATCCCAGTTACAGGATAAGGGGTATGATATTCACTTCATATGGAAGAAAGTGTATGTCAAACACCCAAGCTGGAAAAAGGTAAGAAAGACTGCAGTTCGAAGTGATAGATTGTACCAGTTACAAATTGATTCTCCAATGGCACTAATAGGAAGTTTTAATAGCAATGGGAAGGCGCTGAATGAGTTATGGCATAGGAGAATGGGACATCTACACCATGGATAACTCAAGATGCTTAGAGAAATAGTAATAGGAGTTCCAATACTTGGCACAGAACATGATGATGTGTGTAGAGGATGCGTACTTGGGAAGTATGCTAAGGAAACATTTTCGAGAAGTGATCACTGAGATGATGGTGTGTTAGGACTCATACATTCAAATATTTGCAGCCTGATGTCCACTAGAGATCTTTGCCTTTGCCGAATATTTTTTCAACTTCATTGATGACCATTCCAGGAAAACCTCGATATACTTCTTAATGATCAAAGATGAGGTCTTCGATCGTTTCAGATAGTTTAAAGCTCTCGTGAATAATGTGATAGGAAAGAATATCAAGACACTTTTCTCAGATAATGGTGGAGAATATATTGATAAAGACTGCAAATATTTTTGTGCAAAGGAAGGCATCAAGAGAGAAAGGAAAACTCTATATAATCCACAACAAAATGGTGTAGCGGAGCAAAAAAACAAAAACATTGTTGGAGTTGCAAAGGCTATGTTATGTGACCAAGATTTACCTAGATTTCTATGGGTAGAGGCATGTAACAGGGTAGTATATATCCATAACATGACTCCACATAGAGCATTGGAAAAGAAAATGCTAGAAGGAATCTTCACAAGGAAGAAGCTAGAAGTTAGTCACTTCAAAATTTTTGGCATCCTTTCTTATTGCCACGTACCAGATGAAAAACATACCCAACTAGATTAGATTGTAGAGAGGGTGTTCTTCGTTGGGTACAATGAAACCTAAAATGCATACAAGATCTACATTCCTAGCAATAGGAAGATTTTAGTAAGGCGAGACATAAATTTCATGGAAGACCAAGCTTTTAGGAGATCTCGTGAGATCCCTGCAGGTGATTAGAATCAATCAGTAGAAAATCCTTTGGTCTAGTAGCAGGGGCAGCCACATGGGTTGCTAGTGGGATATAAAGGAGGACATTCACAAGAATTGAGTATTGTGACCAATACCAGTATTTCCTCAGGTGCAAGAAATTCGGGAAGTTCTCAGAAAATGGAGCAGTAGAGGCAGGATGAGGAGAAGTTGGTTGAACCTCCCACGACAAGTGGTCAATCCAGCATAGAGGTTTGTTAGACATTGAGAGATGCAGAGAAGTTTTTTGAAACTCCTAATACGAACAAGAGACAATGCAGGCAACTTGACAGGTACCAAGCAATGGTGGCTCAGGTGACATAACCTTCCATCTTTTAGGAGGCCGCATAACATCAAGTATGGGTAGATGCCATGGTAGAAGAGTATAGTTCTATCATGATGAATGATGTTTGGGAGGTAGTTCCAAGGCTGGAAGACAGATTAGTGGTAGGTTCTAGATGGATCTACAAGATCAAATAGGTTGCAAACAACAATGTGGAAAAATACAAGGCTAGGTTCATGGAAAAAGGGTATGCATAGAAAGAAGGGATAGACTATGAGGATACCTTCGCCCTAGTTTCCATATACAAATTTATTCAGTTAGTTATATCCCCAGCAGCTCAGATGGGATGGAATATTCACCAGATGGACGTTAAGACAACCTTCTTGAATGGGGTAATAAAGGAAGAAGTGTACATAGAACAACTAGAGGGCTTCGAGACTCATGAGAGGTGAACTCATGTGTGCAGACTAGAGAAAGCTCTATAATGACTCAAACAGGCTGCTAGGGTATGGTATGGTAGGATTGATAGCTACTTGCAGCAGATGGGATTGCGCAAATTCCAGCCTTTACTATTTGATGGTAGAGGGTGAGCCACTCATTTTAGTTTTGTATATGGATGATATATTTTTGACAAGATCATCAGGGCTCATAGAGGCCTACAAGAGAAACCTGGCATCAGAGTTCGACATGAAGGATTTGGGGATGGTGCACTATTTCCTAGGATTGGGAGTGTGGCAGAAGGATGGGAAGATATTCCTTGGGAAAGGAAGATATGCTACAGATATGCTGAAGAGGTTTAGATTGCATGATTTCATACCCGTGTCTATGCCCATGATCACCAACTGGAAGACGGTAGATGCATCGGATGACAACAATGTCAACCTCACCTTGTATAGAAGACTTATTGGATTCTCATGTATCTAGTCAATACTAGGTCAGATATTTTCTTCGTAGTCAATACCCTTAGTTAGTTCATGGTAGAGCCAAAGAGGGTACATTGGGTAGTAGCGAGGCACATTTTGAGGTATGCGCATGGCACAATCAAGTAGAGGAGATGATGTCAAATTATGTGGATTCGCAAATGCAAATTGGGCAGGCAGTTCAACGAAAAGGAAAAGTACCTTTAAGTACTACTTCAGTGTTGGGTGAAGGATGGTTTCTTGGTGTGGCAGGAAGTAGAAGTCAGTAGCACAAAGCTCTGCAGAAGCAGATTATATGGTAGCAAGCACAACTACATGCGAAGCTATATGGCTTTGGAAGATGCTAGTGATATTTTTCAGGTAGAGGATGGAGGTGACCAATGTCTATTGTGATAATGAGAGTTGCATAAATCTATATGAGAATCCAGTGTTTCATGATAGGTCAAAACACATATATATTTGATGTCCTTTCATTATGGATTGTGTACAACGTGGAGCATTCTAGCTACAGTATGCTCCCACAGAAGTGCAGGTTGAAGATATACTCACGAAAGCTCTGGGAAGAGCTAAGTTTGTCTATTTCAAAGAATAGATGGGTATGATGGAGAGCCCATTTCAACAACAGGGACAGATTACCTTACATGATCCTCAGTTGTAGCAATAACATGTGAGAGGGAGTTGCAATGTAGATGCGGTATTGACAGCAGTATAGCAGCGTCAACATCAACACAGATGCAACATATATAAGATTTGCGTAGTGGTTGGTGGGAAGCAACAACCAGACATCAGCAATGTGATAGGAGATGATGCAAAGATAGGGTGTTGTCGCAGGATGTGCAGCACTAGAACTCATTCCTCGCTAAGAGGGAGTGTTATTTTTTGTAGCATTAGATGTGTTCTAGCCACAAAATTTGGTGGAGAGACTAGAATACATGAGATCTCCAAAACCAAAAATCATTTCTGAAATTTCTTCTAGAAGTGTCTCAATTACATTATTAACCGTTTTAAAAATATTTCCTAAGTCTGAACTTAGGGAATATGGTTAATTAATCAATATTAATTAAGATAAGGTGAGAATAATCTAGAAACTCACACGAATCGATCGAGAGATGTTCCTAGCCATTGATTAAGTTTTTAATATTGTTTGTTGGTGCTCCAATTGTGTCTTATAATAGGAGATCGATGTGGTGATGGGGAATACACCAATGCATATACTCAGTTTCCCAGAAAATTCGATTTTCTCGGTAGCAGTAACTCAACAAAGAAGATAGAGCCATAGGGTGAGTAGCAAGTGGAAGAGGAGGGTAGCATCATTCCAGAAGGAAGGTTTCCAATTCTCGGAAGACGCAAAGGAAGGAAGGTTGAAATTCTCATAGGGTCAGCATAAGTTCTACGTAGAGGGTGACGCAGGAGGCTCAACACAAAGGCTAGGGAGGCAATTTATGAGGTAGAAATTAGCTGTGGGGTGAGAGAAAATTCTCACAATAATTTTGCGAGTATTTTTCTTAGATTAGATTTCTAGTTGGGCATCTAAATTATTGTACTCAAAATTGTTGTTGAAGAATAATAATAAAACCCTCATATGCTGCACCTATTTTCCTGCATTCAGTTTTTCCGAGGGCAATTGTCCAAAAATAACTGTGTCAAAATTCTTGTGCGTGTGCTAGAATTTATCAAGTTTTCAGTATTTTTATGGTGAAAATTGCAGTTGTGATTTTATTTGTTGTTTGTCAAAGAAAATAAGCTATATAGTTAAATTTTCAGTTAGAAGAATAATTTCCAGTTGCTGCAATAGATTAAAAGTTCACAAAGAGGAGGGGTATGTTAAGCCCTATCCCCATGCTAATCTCTAGAGATTTAGTGATTACATTTTTGTTGTTATATTGTTATGTAGGCTAGAACCGTTCATGGTCCCATTTTTTATAAGTGTACCATCTCTCGTGTATATATATATATATATATATATATATATATATTATATATATATAGATATATATATAGATATATATATATATTATAGTGAGAGAGAGAGAGGGGGGGGGGGGGTACAATTATAATAGACCTACTCTTAGGATCATGAAATATTTTATTGTACATTGTATTCATTTTAAGAGGCTCCCCCCTCGAAGAGGACTGTAATTATTGGTTTATTATCATTTTTAAGGTGCAAGGATCATAACATTAGTCATCTCACTTAGTTATTGAGGCATGGGATAAGTACACCCATGATGCAAATTAGATCATAAAATTCATGTAAGAGGTGGGCAAAACAATCATCTGAGCTAGTTATGACAACATGGTTTGGGTACAATCAATCTGGGGAATTGTGAGAGTACAACATGCATGGAAGAAAAAGAAAGAAAGAAATTCAAGTAGAGGGAGGGTAAAAAAAATTTAGATAGAAAGAAGAGATAAGAAAACATAGTACATGTGCTTGGTAGGATTAGGAAATCATACTATGTGTAAAAGCAACTTGATGGAGTTAGGACATGGAGAGAATAGTTGTCATACCTATGGAGATATTTTTTTAAGAACTTTCCTAAGTGCTTGTGTAAAGGCTACACTGAAATGTGTTGTTTGTAGATGCCACCAAATTATTGGATCATTGATGGGAAAAAATCGAAGAAAGTTAATGGGGAAGAAATTGACAATCAATGATTGGAAAAATAATTAAGTTCACCAATGGACAATATTGTAGTCCATCAACAATTTTGCAAATTAAAGATGGAAGAATGTTCAATTCGATGATGCAAAGTAAAATAGAGTGCTAGAAGAAATGCATTATGACATGGCTACGTCAAGGAATGATATTGGATATAAATGTCACACTAGTAGCCACATTCCATCCCATGTTAGCCAAATAATATGTCAACAAGAAGATGATATATAATTAAAAAAATAGTTTGGAGCCAAAATATTATTTTAGTCATAAATGAGTAGATTAGTACCGAATCAACTGAAATTTTGGGGTTAATTTCATAGTGCCAAGGGAAACAAAAGTGCTAGTGAGGGCCATTGGCCAATACACCAATTTGCTAAAACATGCCAACTAGAGGCTTTTGAATAATAAGGTGGCACTCTTTGAAAATGGAATTGTTATTAATGAAAATTTTATAGTGAATCCAAGAAGTATACATGAAGATACCCATTTGGGATTTTGGTTAAATTATAAAGAGTTTGGAGTGGAGGTGCCAAAATAAGGCAAAATTCGTTATTTTGGGCCACCTATTGGGATCTTTAGAGAATGAAAAGGAATGCCATATCACAAATACAGATACTTTACTTAACATTTTACCTCCTCAACTAGCCATATAAACGTTTCTTACTAAAGTTTTCCCTGGCTTTATCCATTTGGGAGATAACATTTTTTGCTCAAATCCAAAGTATAAAAAAAATGTAAACAGGGTAAATTCAACAATTCTAGATTCATATAGAAGTTAATTAGTGCATTAGATCACCAATATTGAAGTTCACATGTACTCACCATCAAAAATAATATCAACACCTAATACAAAAGTTTTGTTGATTCTTGAGATATTTTCTTCTACAAGTGGGAAAAACTAGCCTTTGACAATTCTTGTACCAACTAGACAATTATAGAAAGGGGCAAAATAAAATATTTTAGAAAACCATATCTTTGACCTCAAAACTCAGAATGAGGAATGAGAATAGTTGTTGGAAATATGATTTATAGGATATTGTGACTAAAGAATCATAATTCATATTAGTGCATCAATCTTCTTCATAAAATGAGATGAAGAATGACTTGTAGCGTAATTAATGAAATATTACGTAATATCCATAATTTCCAATACAATTTTTTATAGTTAGGGGTAAAAGGAGAAAAAATTTGGTTCATAAATTAGGATTCGAGAAATGGAGACACATCCATGGAGATGAAATCAAATGTATAAATATCAACCTTAGAAATGTAGAAATAGAGTCTAATGAACATAGAAATATAGTGAATTTTGTAGAGCTAGTTGAGACAATGAAGAGTTTATATAAGTGTAGGTCTATATAATTTATAATAAAAAGTTGATAAGGGATCTATTGTAGCAAATACAACCACCCTCCAAAATTTTGCCCATGCTTCGTTTTGGAGCCTCCCTTCTAAATCATAGCAACTCATCTCACACTAATCCAAGTACTTGTGCTTTGATTGAACCTCATCCTTTGCATCAAGGATTCTTTTTGCTTACTTGATTATCTGTCTAGTCCACAAGTCGATCTCTTGACATGGTTTTCACCCGATTCTAGGCTTGCCTTAGAGAACTGCGCAATTCTTGAGGGAAACCAACCTTGTTCTCAGGAATTGCACAGTCCAGGCTGGCAATGAGCCCTCAGCTCCAAAATTGCATAGAGCTAGTTGACAACCAACCTTCATCTGGGAAACTACACAGAGCATGAGAGGTAGCCTAAAGCCACTAAGCCTAGAAATTAGGTAGAAACCGCTTGCTCAAAAGCTGCTCAGTGCATGAGCTAGTGAGTTGCCCAGTCCTCCCCATAACTGCGCAATCTTTCGAGGAAATGCATGGAAGCTTCTCCCAAAAAAGCAAAAAGAAAAAAAAAATGTAAAAGCATCCCTAGAAAATAGGGATCCATTTTTAGTAGTTTGAAGGAGGAAATTGAGTTATTTTGGAAACTCTTGCCAAGTGTCGCTTTTTCCTTGATTTCTGGCCTTCGTCTCATAAACCCTAAATTGACCAAATCTATTTAATCAACGTTGTTAGATCTCATTTACACATTCAATCTTGGAGCTCTGGCATTCCTGAGGAGATCAAGGAACCTATATAATCCCCATGCTAATCTCTAGATATTTAGTGATTACATTTTTGTTGTTATATTGTTATGTAGGCTAGAACCTTTCATGGTCCCATTTTTTTATAGGTGTACCATCTCTTGTGTGTGTGTGTGTGTGTGTGTATATATTATATATATTATATATATATATATATAGTGAGAAAGAGAGAGAGGGGGGGGGGGGGGGGGGGGGTTGGGTGGTAAAATTATAATAGACCTACTCTTAGGATCATGAAATATTTTCTTGTACACTATATTCATTTTAAAAGGAGGCTTCCCCCTCAAATAGGACTGTAATTATTGGTTTATTATCATTTTTAAGGTGCAAGGTTCATAACATTATTCATCTCACTTAGTTATTGAGGCATGGGATAAGTACACCCATGATGGAAATTATATCATAAAATTCATGTTAGAGGTGGGCGAAATAGTCATCTGACCTAGTTATGATAACATGGTTTGGGTACAATCAATTTGGGGAATTGTGAGAGTCCAACATGCATGGAAGAAAAAGAAAGAAAGAAATTCGAGGGAGGGTAAAAAAAATTAGATAGAAAGAAGAGATAAGAAAACATAGTTCACATGCTTGGTAGGACTAGGAAATCATACTATGTGTAAAAGAAACTTGATGGAGTTAGGACATGGAGAGATTAGTTGTCATACCTATGGAGATATTTTTTTAAGGAATTTCCCAAGTGCTTGTGTAAAACCTACAATGAGCACTCCTTTTGTAGTTGGATTTCTTGGAATCCCCAACTGAGAGATTCTTGGCCGATATATGCCAGATCATTCAAGGGGATGATCATTCTCTGAGTGGCCATGTTTTAAAGAAGGAAATATCATCATTTTTTTCATGTTGATGGAGAAGATAGATGGCCAATTGGAATTGTTTTAGGAGTTGTGTCACTATGAATTTAATGAGTATTGGGATATGTGAGTGAACTATGACTAGCCATGATAGCTTATTCATCCTCTTGGACTCATAACCCTAGCTCAAGGGTTGTATATTATAGAGAGAATTGGTGCAACAACACCTATGGTTATATGGAATGTTTGATGTCTATAATTGGTTTTGTAAATTTTTTATAAAAATAAGTGTTTTGATCACCATATTAATGTTATGCTTTAATGTTATGTTTAATTTATATGGTCTATGTTTAAATGTTGTTGTGCATATTCAAAACATTTGCATTCATGAATTTTAAGATTATTGATAATTACATAAGCTTGTATGTCATGTTGCACATATTTATATTTTTGAATTAGTATCAAAATTAGTTTTCTAGTAATGTGGTTGAAATTGAATGTTTGGATACATTACAAAGTGGTATCAAAGTTATGGTTCAACATTGGATCCATATTTGTTAGGAAGAATAAAAAATTCATTGTTTCATATTGTTATTCTAGTACAAATTTTGGGGAAAATGGTGAAATTGGAGTGAAATCCCCGTATAGGCCTCATATGCATGGTTGTACAAGAGTTTGGATGTCATGGAAAGAACACACATGATCCATTCAATCAATTTCCTCACCAAGGCTAAACACAAGAACCAAGTCTAGTTAGAGATCGACAAGTACATGGAGTAGCTAAGGTGGGAGGCCATCAGGGATGACTTGGAGTTCAATGCACATAACATGTAGAAGTACATTGGTGGTCCCATAATTTTCAACACTATACTGCACATGCTTCAGGATGAGTTGGATACAGGTTCCAAGACCATATACCCAGATTCTATGGAGGAAAGAGTCTTCTATCAGAAAGACACCATCAAGCAGTTTGGGGACATCATCACACAATACCAAGCTTGGCATGAGTACATGACCGAGAAGAACCAAGTGGACGTTGTTTAGTTGGTCTTTCCCAAAACTTCGGAGTCATAGTGTTTTTGTCTTGTTAGGCTGTCTCTAGCCTATTTTGACTCACATGGGTACATGTGGAAAATGTAAATAGCATTTCTAAATATGTTGTAAGTGAAATTGTGAGTGTCATTAGTGGAATGTTCTGTAATGAGTTATTTGTAAAGAAGTTGAAGATTCATGAGGGTAGTCAAAGAGTCACAAAGGGGAAAGTCAAGGGTCACCCCACCCTTTGTTATAAATAGAACCTCATAGCTCATAGAACTAGCTTTTGGGAGCCATGATTTTGGCTAGGCTTAGGCTTAGAAAAGGCTTGGGAGTATTGTGACAAGCCTTGGCTTCTCCACAGTGTAGAGCGAGTATACTTCTTTGGAAGAGTAGGTGTTCTTGACTGTAATGTTCCACTATTGGGGCTAGTGGTCGTCAATGGTGTATGTATGGATGTAAATTTCACTTATAATAATAATAACAGAGCCAACATGCTTTCATGCATATGCTTTTATTGTAATTGGACTATTCTGGTTGCTTTAGAAATGTATGTTGTTTAACTTATGCATTTTCTTATGAAATACCTTGTATGCAATTGTATGAATCTCGTTGAATGTGTGTTGTTAGATTAACCCGTCACTTTAATTTGTGGACTATTCCACATTTTAGCTTGTGATGTCATTCCGCTCGTGTGTTCCATTTAAGAGCGTACTATTACAGGGTTGTAAGAGGCACACTTCCTTTTCCCCTCCATGTGTTAGAACCCCCATGCATTGCACTTGATTCGCCACAATGTCATACACTTGCTTCAACCCAAATTTATCATACTTATCTTTGCGCACTACCACGGTCAAGGCATTACATTACCACCCACTGCTGGGACTCTTGATCCTAATGGTCTGAGGTCTGGTTGGGACTTCTTATCAGGGAGATCCCCTAAATGTTGGCAAGTCCAAAAATGTCAACATTTCTGGCATTAGAAAGAGGGCCAGATGACAAGCTGAGCCCTTGAAGTTAGTTTTGAATTTCTTCACATCTTTCATGACTTATGTCCAAATCACAACCGTGACATGTTTCTCTCACCCTGTTGATTTCGATGTGTTGAGGGATGTTATATATTACTTGTCTAAATACAAATTCAATGGCAATAATGGAACACCCATGTTCAGGCACACAATTGCCTTTGTTGGCTTTTGTGACAAACATGATGTCCCCTCAGATGAAATTTCCTGTGGGTTGTTCGCTTTCACATTCGAAGGGAGTGCAAAGTAATGGTGTCACACATTTCCCGCAACCTCTATACACTCTTTCGATCACATCATCAGAGAATTATGTCGTGCTTTCTTTTTAATGATCATAAAGAACTTCATCAAAAAAAGTTTAAAATTGCGAAAAGTACGTAACGAATCTCTTGAGCACTTTCACAATCATTTTCTTCATTACTATTATGAATTTTCTGAAGATGAAGTTGACTGGAAATTTTTGGAGGGAATATTTCAATATCTTGTACACATCTCTGAGAATCAGCACAAGTTAGAAACTTCCGACTCTCTCCCAACATACCTCAGTGTTATAGCTTCTAAATCTGAGGCGGACAAGGTTATTGTCCCAAGTAACCCTGCGTCCCCTTCTCATCAAACAACTCTAGTTCCGCAGGGCGAGGTGGGAGAAGTTGTGAATCCACCTGTTAAATTGTCACCCTCTCCTCCTACCCCACCTACTCAGGATTTCTATGCAGATTTGGATTGCAAGCCTGATGGTTTTCACATGGTCTCATCTGTTCAACCTTCATCCTTTGGTTCCTTTGATCCTCCAGATTTTGATGTGTTGTGTTCATCCATTCTAAATTCCACATATGATGTTCACGAAGATAAAGTTTTGGATCGAGTTGGTGTTGAAAAACCAACCTGCACTATATTTTTTTATGAGTATATGTGGGAGTCTAAACAATAATCTATGGTGAAGGATGACCTCCTTCTATCTCACCTCGTCTGCTTTATCCTGACATCTTCTACAATTCTGCCATTTTTGTTTCATCTTGTGAAAATTCATCTCCGGATGTTTCCACTTCTGATCATTCACAGAACACACGGGATGTCAGTCTTTCATTTGATTGCAGAGAGGATAAATCTATCTTCTCGGATCCAATCAATCTTTCATCTTTCATTTCTGGAAACTTAGAGGGTGAAAATTCTTGTTTTTCATCAACCCCTCTCTATGATTCGTTAGATCATGAGTATGTCGTTGTCCATCTTGAATTTTATTATCGTTGCTTTTGTGATATTTTCATTCATTCATGATTCTAATAAATCTACTGTTGATCTTTCTAAGCCACTAGTCTTTGATGATCCATCTTTTGACGAAGTGGAGACTCTTCAAGTTGTCAAGGCACTTCAGCTCGAGCTGATGGTATGTCAGGTTTTTTTAGCCTTGAGGATAGTTCCACTTCTAATAAGGAATATGTTGAATCTCCCCAAGCTCCTTATCACTCTCTTGTTTACATAAAAATTAATCCATTTAACAGTTTTCGCATCCTCCACCAGAATCACGCGATCCTATTTCTCATGCATTGGAGGAGTCATACATAGCAAGCACTGTCGCAAAACGAAAGTTTTCTTATTTCTTCATGTTTTATTGTTTTTCAAGGTCGAAGGTGTGTACATGCTTGTCTTCCACGCAAAATGTGACAAGACACCATGTTACGTCCATAAAGTGCCTTTCATGTGCTTTCTGTCTTTACTTTTTTGTGGATGCATTCAAGCTTCGAATGTTTTGGTTTTCATTGTTTTATATTTATTGTTTGATGGTTTTCTTGTATATATTTCTTTTCAATCATGTTGTTGCCTACATGGGCAAACCAATGCACCATCTTAGGAGTAGGAGTAGTGTTTTATTTCTTGTTTTGTTTCTTGATTTGGTTACTATGTTTTGCTTTGTCTTGCTTCTTTCCTTTGCTTGTTTTCTTGTGCACCCGTAGGTTAGTTTGCACATGAAACCATGTTTGGCTTCTTGAGACAAACAGGGTGAAAACCAAGAGGAACTTTTACAACTATCAACACTTGGTTATCTGTCTATTCCCTCTCTTTATGAGAATCTTGCATTTCTCCTAGTCGATGATACCCTGATGGAAAATATGTTCCTTTCAGAGAGAATCATGGTGAAATCACAATGCTTGCACCCTTAACTAGTACCACCTACTCTAATCGGCTTTCTATATTCGGTTAACCCTTGTCAGCTCAGTCAAGTAGAGTAAGGAGAGGGGTAAAACCTTAAAAAGTATGTCAGAGCTATATATAAATATCCTTCTCTGAAGGGACAACCTCTTCTGCTCTCAATAAGTCGGGATCCCTCTTTCGCCTAATGAAATAAATAAGTTCCTATGCACAGTTCTTTGAAAAATGAAAAAAATGAAAAAATAAAATAAAGGTGAAAGAAGAGAAAGGGTTCCTACGTAGAAATGTGAATAAAGTATCTCCGCCGGTGTACTGTCTAGGCTTGTTGGTAGTGGAGCAATGCTTGTGTTCATAAAGTGACTCCGTCGGGGTACTGAACAGGCCTGCTAACAGCAGAGAAACACCAAAGATGAAACTAAAAATCTGACAATTTATATTACTTGTGCATCTACACACCCCTCATCCCCAATCAAAACAACTTATTTTGACTTGGCTTGGTATGTGTGCTTCTGATAAAGAGAATGGTGGAGACTACATCTTTAACTAAAGCTAATAAATAAGCTATGGCAATCAAAGAATCAAATAATACTTCTAGAAGAGTTAGACTTGCTTTACATGAGACAAGGTCCATATAGAGAGTTAGAGTTATACCAGTGTGTCGCCAATGGTGTAGTGGCTACAACCACCCTCCAAAATTTTCCCTATGCTTTGTTTTGGAGCCTTCCTTCTAAATCACACCATCTCATCTCACATTGATCCAGGTACTTGTGCTTTGATTGAGCCTCATCCTTTGCATCAGGGCTTGTGTTTGCTTACTTTATTAACTCTCTAGCCTACAAGTCGATCCCTTGACTTGGTTTTCACCCAGTTCCGGGATTTCCTTATAGAACTAAGAAGTCCTTGAGGGAAACCAGCCTTGCTCTAAGGAATTCCGCAGTCTAGGTTGATAATGATCCTTCAGCTCCGAAATTACGCAGAGCTAGTTGACAGCGAGCCTTCAGCTAGGAAACTGCTCAAAGCATGAGAGGAATCCCGTAACCACTAAGCTAAGAAATTAGGCAGAAGCCTCTTGCTCAAAAGCTGCTTAGTGCATGAGCAAGTGAGTTTCACAGTCCTCCCCATAACTGCGCAATCTCTCTGAGAAATGCATGAAATCTTTTCCTGGAAAATAAAAAATCAAAAAGTGAAAAGGCATATATAGAAAATTGGGATCTATTTTTAGCAGTTCGAAGGGGGCACATGAGTTATTTTGGAAACAAACGCCAAGTGTCGCTTTTTCCTTAATTTTTGGCCTTCGCATCATAAACCCTAAATTGACTAAATCTATTAAATCAACATTGCCAGAGCTCATTTTCACATTTGATCTTGGAGCTCTGCATTCCTGAGGAGATCAAGGCCTTCGGTGCATTCATCATCGCTTTTCCAAGTAAGTTTTTCTTTTCTTGCATTTTTCTGCTTTTTCTATCACTTTTTGCATGTTTATCTTGTGAGAGTGTTGTTTCAATAATTTTGTTGAATGAATGCTGACGTTTCAACTTGTTTTAGCTTGTAGAATTGTTGTTTTAATTTTTTCATTTCCTTTCCCAAGTGTTGCATGAATTACCCTGTTTTTGCACTAACAGTCATTATTGTGGCGATCTCTCCACATTATTCATTTTCCTTCAGTTTGATTGATTCTTGCACTTGTTTCACTTTCATGCATCGTAATTCAGTTATATTTTCACTCATCATCACACCATCCTTCAGATCTACTCGATTTCACACTCCCCTTGGGAAGATATGGTCTTCCATTTCTTGGATATCGCTTTCCCTTGCATGTACTACAAATTCTGGGAGCTCAAGGCCTCTACCTTGGCTTCTGGAACTGCGCATAGGCTGCCCTGGCGTGGCTCCAAATATGCAATGCATAGTTCCAAGAGCCAGTCTCCCAGTCCTTGCCATTGGGATTCTACAATGGCAGTATCTCCAGGCATGTGCCTAGACTAAACTTGAAATTGTGCAGTTCCAGTCAACAAGCCTCCTCAACTGACTACCGGGACTACACAGTGTATTGTTCCAGTAGGAAACTAGTCACCTCTGTGAACCAGATTTGTGCAATCTCTCCCAGCATTAGCCTGGTTTGTTGCTTGATCTTGTCTTGAAGTTTCTTTTGTTTTCAAGCTAACATTTGCATGTCATGAGTGTCCTATCTGTCTCTAGGTACAACAGTTGTTGAGGAGCTCTCTAGCAATTATAGTTAACATGGCCTCCAAGAGAGCTACATCAAAGGAAAATATTGAGGGCAGTACTGGGGAAGCAGTTGAGCAACGGTCAATTAACTTGCCAATTTATGCAAACACTTAGATATTTATTGGGAAGGGCACAAAGTTGACATGGAAACGAATCAAGGGTAATTTTGTAGAGGAATTCAAGTAATACTTAGAGCACTGACATGTTTATATCAGTATCCAATGGCCAGACTTGTACAAGGTTGCATGTAGGTACCCCGCCTTCCCATGTGCGAACATTATCAGTGGGATTATCTCACACAGATCCAGAGGCTATGACATTGAGCAGTGCCATCAGGATAGAGCTTGCCACCTTCAAGGTAGAGAAATTTTATCAGATGTATCATTTACCCCAGCCAACGAGGCGCATGGACACACTTTTCTATGCCACCCATAGCCAGGTGAACATGAGAGATATATTCAAGCACTGGGTGAAATATCTTTCAAAGTTTAGATAGACACCCAATCATGCTTACAAGACAAACTCTCTCAGGAAGGCCTACCAGTACTTGATCATCTTTTCATATTGAATATATGGTGAAGGGAGAACAAAGACCTTTCCTGAAGGTAGGGTAGTTGTATTGAACCAGTTAGTGAGTGAGGGAAGGCCATTCAATTGGTCAGACATATTGGCTTATCAGTTGAAAGTCCATGTGACTAACACTCGAAATCCGCCTAAGGATTAGCAAGAGAGATTCTAAATGTTCGCATACTTACAGGATGCAATATGTTCTCAACAACAGTTTCCTGGCATGAGTTGGACATGAACACCGAAAGAGACTGTCGTCAATATTTATTTCAAGATGCTTTCCAAGTGAAACTACTGAGGAGCAATGGAAAGGCTGACTAACTATTTCATCATCTTTTTGTACAAGTTGATCTTTGAACATGATCCACCTTGCATGTCCCAAGAAGCGATGGAGGTAATACTTAACATTGCATATTGTTATGCCTCACCCAGTGGCACCTTCATTAGAGTGTTTGGCGGAGAGAAGCCACCATATGTTCTACCAAGGTATGCCACAGACAAGAATTTCATGCAAGACATCTCAAATCACCTCTCCACAGGGTTATCAACAAGATTGCACAAGAAGAAAAAGGCACCATGGCCCTGTCTTCCTTTGTGGATTGGGTTATATGAGATTAAGAGATTTAAAGATGCAGATGTCGAAGCTAAGGAGATATTGAATTTTGAGTTAGGCACCAAGGACTTTAATCCATATGATCTTCATGGTATTTGGAAGAACCATTGTGTGAAGATGTATTATCCATGGATCCATGGGACATTTCACTAGCATGAGGAGGACCCTTGTAGATACTATTACAATGAATCCAAGATCTACAAGCCGGTCAGTATAGCCACAACTTGGAAGGTTGCTCTGTAGGCAGCAACAACGCAGGAAGCAACAACATCAGCAATAAGTAACAACCTAGCATAGGGCAAGGGAAAGAGGAAGATTTCCGAGAACCCAGAGGCATAGAAAATCTACAAGATGAGAGCATATCCTATCACTGAAAAATTAGCTTTGGCAGTGGAGGCAATGAGGGAGCATCAGATAAAGAGGGAAAAGTGAAGGAAGAGAAAATAAAAGGCTGTAGGAAGTAGAACTAAAGTTGCAAGAAACAAAGAAGAAGTTAAAGGAAGAGAAAAAACTGAGAAGGAGAGAAAGGGAAGAGAAGCATAAACAGGAGGAAGAAGAAAGAGAAGGCGTGATGACAGAGCAAACAACACCCATACAGGTCGAGGAGTCAGAATAGCTAGTAGTTGAAGAAGAGGGTGAATAGATTCAAGATCGAGAGCTTGCTTAGCATATTGAGCAACTGATGGAAGTTGCAGAAATGGATTTGGGGCAAGAGCCATAGAATGAAGACATTGACCTTATGCTGAGAGCACATGAGGTCACCTCTCAGTCTCTACCACCTCTAGTGTCGGAACTAGCACTGAGTGAGAAAGGAGAGGTTTTTATCCTTGATGATGATCTTGTTATGGATGTGTACAAGCTTTCATTTGAAAAGTTGCAGAAGAATATTGTATAGGCGCAAAGGAATCACTTTTCAGATGATCACGCATCACTTGCATTCATGAAGGAAAGTGTGATAGTGTCAGATCTTAGAAAGAATCCAACTGCCTTTTGACAATGCCACCTTAGCCTATGCAGGAGCTACAAGCTCAAATGTTAAGTTCCTGTTGGCTGAGAATGAACAAATGACAAAGAACTTGTAGCCTGCCAAGAAAGAGTCAGAACAAATCAGAGAGCATATTACAGTTTTCACAATGGCAGAGATGAGGAAAGCGATACTTGATGAAGTATCAACACTTGAGACTACCATGCGGAAGCTCTATGACAAATTCGTCACTGTGCATAAAGAAGTTGTCCATGTTCATGGCTTATAGCAGCGAAGCAAAGAGTTTTTCAAACTCTCAGGAACATACATGTTGTCATCAACCATGTGCAAGTGTGGACAATATAGTATAAAAGGGCCCCGCTTCACTTGTGAAAGATGATGAAGCCTCAGTCAGAGCTGAAGAAAGCAAGGGTTCATATGTTGAACCAAAACTATGAATATCTTGTCCCATTCATCACCAACATACATGCCTCGTATGTATGGTTGTACAAGAGTTTGGATATCATGGTGAGAACACACTAGATCCCTTCATTGGTTGCCTCACTGAGGCTAAACACAAGAACCAAGCCTAGCTAGAGATCGAAAGGGACGTGGAGCAACTAACACAAGAGGCCACCAAGGATGACTTGGAGCTCAGTGCACATAACATGCAGAAGTACATTGGTGGTCCCGTCATGGTCAACACCATGTTACACATGCTTCAGGATGAGTTGGATGCAGGTTCCAAGACCAAATACCAAGATTCTATGGAGGAAAGCGTCCATTATCAGAAAGACAAGACCAAGCAGTTTGGGGACATCATCACACAATACCAAGCCTTGCATGAGTATGTGACTGAGAAGCACCAAGTGGAGGTTGACGAGTTGGTATTTCCCCAAACTTTGAAGTCATAATATTTTGTATTGTTGGGTTGTCTCTAACCTATTTTGTCTCACATGGGTACATGCATAAAATGTAATATTATTTGTAAATATGTTGTAACTGAAATTCCAAGTGTCATTAGTGAAATGTGAAAGGTCATCATGATATGTAATGAGTTATTTGTAAAGAAGTTGAAGAGTCATGAGGGTAATCAAAGAGTCACAAAGGCGAATGTCAAGGGTCACCCCACCCTTTATTATAAATTGAACCTCATAGAACTGGCTTTTTGGAGCCAAGCTTTTGGCTAGGCTTAGACTTTGAAAAGGCTTGGCAGTATTGTGACGAGCCTTGGCTTCTCCACAGCGTAGAGAGAGTATAATTCTTTGGAGGCTCAGGTGTTATTGATTGTAATGTTCCACTATTGAGGCTAGTGGTCGTTAATGGTTTATGCATGGATGGAGTTCTAACACCCTCCTCCCACATCTACCCATGTAACCAGCCAGCCGAGGTAAACATGCGACGAGAGGCCATTATGATAAGATTCAACCTCCTTGGTGACTTTAAGGAAATTGAATCTATAGAACATCACACACATTCATCCAACATCACCCACATAACCTTCAGAAGACAAGTCATCCACTCAGACTACCTGTCCCTGGGTCCTACTATTGTTTGAGAAAAATTAGGGTAGGGTAACGCTCCCTATACACTGCCTAGGTGAGTTAGTTTCAGGACTAACGCTCCCTAGACACTGGCAAGGTGCTTCCCAGACACTTCCCAAGCAAGTTAGTCTCAGAACTAATGCTAGCATTCCGGGATTTGATCCACCTTTTTTGGCCCAGAGCCTGTGACACTACCCAAAATGGAATGATCATTTAGAATTGGTAAGGATACAAGATAACAAGGATACAAAAGCAATAATATGAACAAAATCATAACCAGACCCCTACTAGCCATGATAGGCATTTCGTCAAACATATCATCAACATGTAACCTACAGGTGTAAATAATAGAATTAAGGGTAGGGATCTCACAATTATCTGAGAATCAATATGAACCATTGTTTCCTCATGTCTTTTGTTGCCTTATCACTTATTACGTCATAAATTCAATATCCATTCAAACGCAAATAAAAACATGTTGAGAGCCAAACATAGCTGTTGTCATAAAATGCGCATATAACCAACATAATAGGAACATAAATGCAATGGACATATCACCCATCAAAATCCATATATATCTCAGTACATTTTTACATGAAAATCAAGGGAATGCATTTCACATTAATAAATGTAATGAACCAACTGGTGATGGGACTATCACGTTCCACCCGACCATAGATTGGTTGAGCCAAGTTTCTCTTTAGCCAATCACCCCCATGCCATATTCCAAGCATGAATGTGGGACTCATAGAACACATAAAAAACACCAATCAATGTGGATGCCACCGGAGTTCTCCACCTACACCGTGAGGAATTTGAGTGCCTCCTAGTCTCTCAAGATTTACTGTGCATCCGCAGCCTGATCCAGGGATCACTAGGCCCTACACCGAGACATACTCTCTAGGATTTACCATGCATTCCATCCCGGAATCACTAGGGCCAACAGAGAGAAAATCCACCTCTTGGCTTTACCGTATATCCTACCATTCACCAACAAGGATTCCTAGGCCCACCGAGGCACACAATTTGGCTTTATCACAACCCATAGTCTAGTTCGGGAGTTACTAGGCCAGTGGCTTCGTGCGTCCTTATTCTAGTTCAGGGACCACTACCACCATGTGTTTGTCAATTTAGAGATCCACCCCACTCAGATTCGAATCCAATATGGTCATCCCCCACAAAACGCATGAGAGAACCCATCTCATCAAAGCTATCAGGAAATGGCAAGGTTAGGCTAAAAATACTGTCACACCTAGAAAAACCCATGCCATGGTAGAAAAGAAACACATGCAATCCCATGCATTCCAAATCTAGCAAGGAAAATACACATGCAAGTTGATACCTGCAATGAAGCCTGTTGTAGATGCTTGATCATGCCTTCCCCTGCTTGATCTTTGCTTCCTCTTGCCTTCTTTTTCTTTCTTTCTCCAATGCCAAAGTGCTCCAAGAAAGCTTTAAGTGTCCAAGAGTATATGAGAGAGAGAATAATGAGAGAGATCCAAAGCTAAACTAACCAAGTCCTGCCCACTAATCCTCAGAATCCTTTTTATTAATGAGGCCTCTATTTTCTTCATTTTCCATTATTTCCTTCAATTTTCTCCTCACATGCAACATGTGACCTTTCACCTTCCTTTTCTCCTAATTTCCATTATTTTCATAAATAAATGTTCCAAAATACCTTTTTCTCTCTTTAATGCCTTAGCCATTAGCTTTGCTAATTTCCTTAGCCATAAACAATCAAATGAACACACACTAAGATGTCCTGCCCACCATTCATCTTGGAATACATGTCCCATCATCCGTGGTATTTATATATTTTTACATGGAATTTTCACCAGGGTTGTTACAGAACCCTCCCCCTTGGGGGAACACCATCCTCTGTGTTCAATGACACCTATAACTAACATGACTACTGAAAACAAAACATACTTCCCATGGAGCTCTATAACACAGCTCGTTGCATTATTTACAATGAATGACTCACTCAAAAGTAAAACATCATGACAACATGACTAGATAAAAACCATACGACATACTAGAGCTTTATAACATATCTCATTACGTTATTTACAATAACCACATATACGTATACACATATGCACATTTTCTCAACCACCAAATAAAATAATATGATGTCTACATCTGTAACAAAGGAATTTGGACTATCACACCTCCACCCTCAAAGTAATACCAGGATCCACCTCCTTCCTAGGAAGTCTAGAATCCATAACAAAGTCAAATCTTCATCCAATGTCCAGCGCTATAATCCCGTGCCACTTGTCCTCTCAACGAATAGTTATCGACCCATTGTTCCAGGGAGCACTCCCAATGTGCATCTGATTCCATCTGGGGATGCTAATGACAAAAACAAATCCATCTGTGACATTCCCTTTTCTACTACACAGTCCCTCAGGAGTTTGGTCACCCCTTCCGTGCAATCACTTACCTTCCAAGTTCTGCTGGCACCCCCATCCTAGGCAGTCCATCCCTTGGCAAGATTTCTCACACCGGAAGATACAAAAACCAAGGCATGTACCTACCTCTCACATCATACCAGTTATAACATACTCATGGAAACCAATGGACATTATTAGGTACCAGTGTCCCACAATGGCCCTACTCCTGAATACTTTACTAGCATGCTGCTGCATGTTCCAATTTCTTTTGTTGTTGCTGCCAATTCTTGTAGTTGACTTTAATCACCCAACTGGACATTTCATGCATTCCTGTACCAAGCACATAACCTCCATTAGATTTAAAATAAATTGAAATAAATTCACATCATACCTCATTTGTAGCTCATTAATAAGGTAAATTTGCAATCCTATTCACTTCCTGTCACAACAAGTCAAACTAGGATATTTTACAAAAACATGTATAAAAATATCTTGTTCGGTTAGCTCAAAACAAAATCATCATAGATCAAAATCATAAATCACATGTAACCATCATAACCAAAATCATAGATCACATGTAATCATCATAAACCAGAATCATAAATCACATGCATAATAAAACTGAAATAATATACCAGTACTTATGCTTCATCGATCCTTACTTTGCCTTTGATCTTTCTGTACACACATTGGATTGGTTGCTACACCCAACAAACACCTAATTCCTTCTCCTCAACCATGTGTGTAGACACATAGTGTGCATCATGTTATCACTCAATATTTTCTCAAGGTTAAAGAAAGAAATCATCGAGGTAACCACAAACCAACCTTTTAAGTATAGGCTCTAGCCAACTTATGACTCAGAGAGGGCTCTCTCTATATGATTTAGCTTTGTTTGCTGGGATTTTAGGCTAATTCTTAAAGTTCAAGGGGTTTTGATTTATATTGAAGGTTGGATGGTGGAATCCTTAAAACAAATGGATAGAATGATGTCTCTGGACTATTGGGCTATGGAGTCAAAGAAGGGTAGCAGAACTGGAATTAACTCATTAAAGAGAGTGTTCAAAGGGCAAGCTAGCAGAGTAAAGTGCAGGTCTTTGGGCTGGATGGGTGAAATGAATCTTAACCAGGGTGAGAGAGCACTTAAGAATTCTTAGACTGGGATTAAGATGAGGAACATAGGATAATCATAAACAAAGGGCAATTAAGAATCCTTTGCTATAGACTACAAGGAGACTACCTAGACTAAGGAGAAATTAAGAATTCCTTAATTTAGATAATTAGCAGAAAACATTAAAATGCATAATAGTTAAAATAGAGTGTAATGAAGAAAATTCTGAGATATCATTCCATATTATAGCATTCGGATTTCAGATACATTAAAGATTGTGGAAAACTTTTAAAGAAAAATAACAACACAAGAGAAAATACTTGTCTGCACTTTTGTTGTACACATGAATCTAGTGAAATGTCTTGTCTTTATTCATTAATCCAACTTGCTGGTCCAAACAGTGATACACTAGCTTACAGTCTTTGATAAAAAAAGTTATATAGAAATTTCTAGGAATCCACCCTAAAATACTTCAAATGAAGAAGTATTTATACAAATTCTAAACTGAAATATCTTGAAAAAATATCAAGATTGGTTTTACAAATATCTCAAACTATTTTACATTAATAAAACTTAAATAAAGGACACTCAAAAATAATGAATCTGTTTGGAACTATATTTATGGATTTAGGGTGAAAAATAAGAGAAAGTCAAATTTGATAGCAACTCTTAATTGACGATGAGGCTTCCAAGTCACTAACTAAGTCATTCCTTTGTGCATTATGCGCTAGAAATTCTGCAAACTTAGGGTCCATTGATACCTTTTTATATCTCAATCCGAGATAGATATGTAAAAAGTGAAAGAGGTTATTGTATATAAGTATGTTATTGAGATAAACCTCTTTCATTTTCCCAAAATTCAGCTCCATCTGTTTACAATATTCTTTGCAAAAAGATGTCAAAAACAGGACTTTGCACAGTCCGAAAAATAGGCTCTGAAGATATGCATTTATCTCCCTTTTTGTAATACTTGTGTAAATGGGAGGTATGTTTTGTAGATTGGCCTTTTAGGAACACAAACCTCCTTCAGTTTCTCGAAATTCATCTTGGATTGGCCACAATAGTTTCTGCAAAATTATGACTTAAACAAGAAATTTCTGGAAAATGTACCATTTCTGCTCCGTTTTTTCATCTATCTTCACTTTGATTTTTCAATCTGATACACTTTTACTAATACTCTTTCATCTGATACACTTTTACTTTGATGACCTGTCAATATCCTTTACTGTGTTTTTACTTTTACTGTATTTTTTAACTTTTCACTATGTATTTCAACAGTAAATCATTTAGTTTTTTAATGTATCAGCATATAGTAATGGATATTGATAAACTTTCTGTATGTTTGTTTTGTTTGTCTTTTGACTGTATGCTCTATCTGGTTCCTTTGTTTTAACAGTCAATGTATATGTGTGAATGATTTCTTCTTTGTTCTGTGTATAATTGTCTTCTTCTTCTTAATAAAGGCTTTTGAATAAATTTCTTTTCGAGTCTTGGAGTAAACAAGTTTTGTGACTAGTATCAAATCTGTTTATCCAAAAAAATTTCTTCTTCTAATTACCTAAAAAATTCAACAATAATTAAGAAAACATAGGTTCGCAGGGAAGACGATTTGATAGCTTTTTTGCACAGGGATGTCTGGGAAAGGGGTCGTGGCACTGTTTTGAACGTAATCAGAGGTCGAATTACGTTGCAGAGGTTCAGGGTGGCACCAAAGGGTTAATGGGTTTATACTGTGAAATACGCAAAAAGCATGAAAACGAGGGTTTTCAAAGTTATAAGGTTTAACAGGAAACTTTTTGAATTTGGCGCAAAAATTCATATTACGAATAATAGGTGGTTTATCGTGGTGGTAGGGAGGTTGTATTGGGGGTCATTGCACCGCTTATGAGGTGAAGACAATTTTTAGGAGGGGTCACCCGATATACTCTAGCATTTGACATGTAGCCTTCGGGGGGTGGGGGAAAACCACTTTATCGAGTGTGTAATGTTCGACCATCGGGCACGAACGATATGGCTATGGACTGTTGGATGAGGGAGATATCGATCTGACGGTACTCGGGCGAGGGAAACGCGCGAGTGATAAAAGTTTGGGCTTAGGGGGGCCCAGAGCTTTAATCCTCAGCGGTTTGGGGTTTATTTAAGGTTAATGGGGGATTTGCTTGTTTTGTTGGGATAAGGGGTAAATGTATAGTTTTCATTAAAACTAAGGGTTGGGGGTATTTACATAGGGATTTAACGAATATATGGGAAAAGGGTTTTACCGGGGATTTATATAATAAAGTTAATAATTAATATGAAATGTGGTGAAGTGGGTATATCTTTAAGTAAAAAGGTAAAATGTATGCATTTCACACACTTTTCTTTGTACTTAGGATAAAAGGT
The DNA here is from genome assembly GCA_000404065.3 of Pinus taeda. NCBI lineage: Eukaryota > Viridiplantae > Streptophyta > Pinopsida > Pinales > Pinaceae > Pinus > Pinus taeda. Next base: position 38,031 of record APFE030206483.1, on the reverse strand, counting down.
TTTTTGTGGGTTTTTGGGTGAAATAGGAGTTACACGGGGGTTTTTACTTTTCCTAGGCAAATGGCGTTTAACCTTAAGAAAAGGGGTTTTCTTGGGGTAATGAGGGGGAAATGGATTTTAGGAAGGGAATTCTAGCATTTGTGTCCATAAGTCATTAATTTGAGGGTTCAGTCCCACCAAAAGTCAGAGAAATGCTTTGAGCCTCTTTGACTTGAAGGATTAAAAGCACTAGAACATGCTTGTGGGTAGGAAATTAGTAAGTATAGGGGAAAAAATCACTAAGGGGGAGTTAATTAAATTAACTTGTAAACCTTTGCTTTTTCCTTCATAATTGATCATACATATTAGCACATATGTCTAAGCATGATGAATGTGTTTTAATCCAACCAATCTTATACTTCAACAACCTTTCTTCTACTTACCCATTACTTACCCTACCATTTTTTCTTCATTTTATATGGGTGCATTTAGACTAGCAAACCCTTATCATCCATTTTTCTTTTGAAAAGTAATCTATCTAATTCTAACCTTATATCATCCAAGGGCTCAGATTAAACTGATAAGCTCCTTTTATTTTCTCTACCTATCTAATGATCTGCCAAGACTAAGTTGTTTGGTTAGATTTTATTCTTTAACTATAAACATAAAATTCAAATCATGAAATAACCAAGATTAAACAATTTGATTATCATGGATTGTGGCACAAATAACAAGCTGCACACAATCATTATTATGCATAAAAGTAAATAGTAGTGGCATTTAGACTTGCACACTTTCATGGTCTCTTTTTGTTTTTGGGGTTCATATATTTTCATTTTTTCACCTTCTCTTATTCTTTTTGTCCTTTGATATTTCTTTTAGGACATACCCTTTTTACATTTTTTAATTATTAATATGGAAAACATTTGCAGAAAGCAAAGGTATGTACAATATTACAATACTGACCATAGTCAATTCAAAATTATGACTCCTATTGGTATAGGAACCTAACAGTGGCTCCACTTGGAGATGGAATCTCCTTGTGAGATGTCAAGAACATCGTCGACTAGTAGGCTGATCCATTGGGCCAATCCCAAACATGTATATGCTTTGTTGTATAATCTCTATGACTGAAACTCTTGAATTGAAAATACATCCTTTTCTACAAACTGAAATCTGATCTAACATAAACTTGCTGCTGAAAAACTGAATTTATTCAAACTAAAATCTTACCTACTTACTCTAATCAGTTGTCCAACTGATGGTTAGGTAAAATGAAACAGCCAATGCAACCATTCAAGCATCATATACATTGGTGTATTTTGATGCTTGTGCTTGTTTGTGATTAAAACTGAAGCTCTACAGCCCAATATAACCTTGTTAACCAATGAGAAGATAAGGAAATACTTGATTTCCTTGGTGGACTCTAAAAACTGTACAAAAGGATCTTCCAAAATATATACACTATTTTTGAATTGATTTAAGCAACTATGCATCTACTCTGGATGGCCTCTAGTCCATGAAACTAGAATATCACTTTCACCTTTATCACCCTGCATATTTTCAAACAATCTTTGTGATGATATTTCTTCTGATTGAAATGTTTTACCGGTGAAACCTTTATCATTTTGATCCTGAATTTGATTTTTAGTTAATGAAGAACACTTCTGATTGCATTCACTATCCAACCTATCAGTTATGGGATCATGAAAAACTTGGAAGGATTGCTGCAACTTATTACTCATAGGTTCGAATGGGACTTCACAAATTTCTACAAGCTGTTCATCCTTTTCTTTAGAGACTTTATACCACATTTCCTTTAAAAACTGAAATGATTCAAAACAAAGAGGCAAAGAAGCTCCACTTATTTCCAAATTTTCTGCACTTTCTTCCTCACTTTCATAGCTGATATGGATAAGATGATCACTTTTTTCAAGCTGTTGAAACTGAATTCCTTTATTTCCCAAACTAGTTTCTGATTTCTATGTAAAGTTAGCTTGGATTTGGAGAACATAATTATCATCATACTGATCATATTTAGGGAAATCATTAAAATAAGTATTGTCATCAAACATACACATTAGATCAGGATATTTCTCCTCCACATCTTGCTCTATAAATCTATCTTCTGATCTATGGTAGTTGGAATTAGCAGGAATTTATTCATGACTCTCAATCTCTTCTTTTTGTGAAATAAATGTATCATGGTAATTTTGAGCAAAAATTTTATCTTTCATGGTGATATTATGTATCCTTTCCTCTATCTTTCTTACCACAATGTCGAGTTTTACCTCTGCAATGTTGTTTTCCTCTGGTTCTGCTTTCAACTTTTCTCTTCTAATTTGCAGATTAACTTCTACATCTACTGCAATGTTCTGCATTTGTTCTAGTGTTGAGGGGTTTCTTTTTCTTAGCTGAAATTCTATCTCTGGATCAAATGCTTTTGGATAATGCAAAAGAGTTGAATCAGGAGGAGGTCTTATATTTGATGGCATTGAATAATAGACTTGATTAAATCTGTCAGAAAATTGTTGTATTGTTTCATTTGGTTTTCTTTTTAACTGATTATATTCTTCTATGATCACAAAAAGATTGACTTTGATTATTCATCTATCAAGGGAAAATTTGACAAACTGTTGGAAATTTGAGATGCTTACAATAGGTAAATTCTTGAACCAACTCTTTACTTTACTTTGCAAAGAAAGAGCAAAAAGCCTGATAATAACATCATCTTCATCAATTTCAGATAAGTCCAAATAATTCTCAAAACCTTGAATGTGTTTTTGGGTAGTGATACCATTCTCTCCATCAGACCTAGGGATGTACTTGTAATAATTGTTAGCGAAAGCATGGATTGTAGGAGGTAAGATGAGTGGCTTATATCTATCAGGAACTTTATAAGGTACAGGAATAAGTACAGAGATTGTATGATTAGTCTTGATTGTTGGATGCTCCTCAATTGGAAAATGATCTTCATATGAGTTAGAATAATGCTGCTCAAATGCGTAAGGAGACTTTATATTTACAATTTTCAAAGGGAAATAATAAAAAATTAATCTAAAATCTTCTCTAAAATAAAATATACATTGAAAAACTTTATTGATGAGAAAGAACATAATGTCTTCGATAACAATCCAAGTTAAAAGCATGCTCTTTTCATATTGTTCTTTCAGGTTCATTCCTCCAGTGGAGTCTTGATTTTGAAATTGATTTGGAGTTGCCAGGTGGATGATTTTAACCTTTGTGTGTCTGATCACTGTCCACCATCATAGATCAGATCTAAATCTGTAAAAGATTTCTGAAGAAAATGTTAGTCTTCCCTAGTGGAGACGCCACTATGTTATCACTCAATATTTTCTCAAGGTTAAAGAAAGAAATCACTGAGGTAACCACAAACCAATCTTTTAAGTATAGGCTCTAACCAACATATGACTCAAAGAGGGCTCTCTCTATATGATTTAGCTTTGTTTGCTGGGATTTCAGGCTAGTTCTTAAAGTTCAGGGGGTTTTGATTTATATTGAAGGTTGGATGGTGAAATCCTTAAAAAAGATGGATAGAATGATGTCTCTAGACTATTGGGCTATGGAGTCAAAGAAGGGTAGCAGAACTGGAATTAACTCATTAAAGGGAGTGTTCAAAGGGCAAGCTAGTAGAGTAAAGTGTAGGTCTTTAGGTCGGATGAGTGAAATGAATCTTAACGAGGGTGAGAGAGCACTTAAGAATTCTCAGACCAAGATTAAGATGAGGAATATAGGATAATCATGAACAAAGGGCAATTAAGAATCCTTTGTTATAGAGTACAGGGAGACTACCTAGACTAAGGAGCAATTAAGAATTCCTTAATTTAGATAATTAGTAGAAAACATTAAAATGCATAATAGTTAAAACATAGTGCAATGAAGCAAATTCTGAGATATCATTCCATATTATAGCATTCAGATTTCAGATACATTAAATATTGTGGAAAACTTTTAAAGAAAAATAACAACACAAGAGAAAGTACTTGTCTGCACTTTCTCTCTACACATGAATCCAGTGAAATGTCTTGTCTGTATTCATTAATCCAACTTGCTGGTCCAAACAGTGATACAATAGCTTACAGTCTTTGATAAAAAAGGTCTATAGAAATGTCTAAGAATCCATCCTAAAATACTTCAAATGAAGAAGTATCTATACAAATTCTAAACTGGAATATCTTGAAAAAATATCAAGATTGGTTTTACAAATATCTCAAATTGCTTTACATTAATAGAACTTAAATAAAGGACACTCAAAACTAATGAATCTATTTGGCACTATATTTATGGATTGAGGGTGATAAAGAAGAGAAAGTTGAATTTGATAACAACTCTTAATTGATGATGAGACTTCCAAGTCACTAAATAAGTCCTTCCTTTGTGCATTCTGCCCTAGAAATTCTACAAAATTAGGGTCTAGTGATACCTTTGTATATCTCAATCCGAGATAGATATGTAAAAAGTGAAAATTTTTATTGTAGAAAAGTATGTTATTGAGATAAACCTCTTTCAGTTTCCCAAAATTCAGCTCTAGCTATTCATAATATTCTCTACAAAAAGATGTTAAACATAAGACTTTGCACAGTTCGAAATATATGCTCTGAAGATATGAATTTATCTCCCTTTTTGTAATACCTGTGTAAAAAGTGAGATATTTTTTGTATATTGGCCTTTTAGGAACACAAACCTCCTCCAGTTTCTCGAAATGCATCTTGGATTGGCCACACTAGTTTCTGCAAAATTATGACCTAAACAGGAAATTTCTGGAAAATGTACCATTTCTGCTATGTTTTTTCATCTATCTTCACTTTGATTTTTCAATCTGACACTTTTACTGATATTCTTTCATCTGATACACTTTTACTTTGATGACCTATCAATATCCTTTACTGTATTTTTACTTTTACTGTACATTTTAACTTTTTACTGTGTATTTCAACAGTAAATCAATTAGTCTTTTATATGTATCAACATATATTAATGGATATTGATAAACTTTCTGTATGTTTGTTCTATTTGTCTTTTGACTGTATGCTCTGTCTCGTTCCTTTGTTTTAACAGTTAATGTCTATGTGTGAATGATTTTTTCTCTGTTTTGTGTATAATTGTCTTCTTCTTCTTAATATAGGCTTTTGAATAATAAAAAAATTCGAGTCTTGGAGTAAACAATTTTTGTGACTAGTATCAAAACTATTTATTCAAACTTTGGTCTTCTGCTAATTACTTGAAAAATTCAACAATAATTAGGGAAACACAAGTTTGCAGGGAAGACGATTTGAGAGCTTTTTTTGCACAAGGATGTCTGGGAAAGGGGTCGTGGTAGTGTTTTAAACGTAAACGGAGGTCGAATTACGTTGCATAGGTTCAGGGTGGTGCCGAAGGGTTTAATGGTTTTATACTATGAAACGGGAAAAAAGCATGAAAACGAGGGTTTTCATGGTTACAAGGTTTAGCGGACAACTTTTTGAATTTGGCGCGAAAATTCATATTACGGACAATAGGTGGTTTATTGGGTTGGCGGGGAGGTAGCACTGGGGGTCGTCGCACTGCTTATGAGGCGAAGGTGGATTTTAGGAGGGGTCACCCGATATAATCTAGCGCTTGACACATAGCCTTCGGGGGGTTGGGGAAAACCACTTTATCGGGTGGGTAACGTTCGGCCATTGGGCGTGGCCGATATGGCTATGGACTGTTGGATGAGGGAGATGTCAATCTGACGGTAGTCAGGTGAGGGAAACGCGTGGGTGATAAAATCTTGGGCTTTGGAGGGGGGCAGAGCTTTAATCCTCAACGGTTTGGGGTTTATTTAAGGTTAATGGGGGATTTTCTTGTTTTTTCGGGATAAGGGGTAAACGTATAGTTTTCATTAAAAGTAAGGGTTGGGGGTATTTACAAAGGGATTTAACTAATATACGGGAAAAGGGTTTTATCATGGATTTATATAATAAAGTTAATAATTAATATGAAATGTGGCGGAGTGGGTATATCTTTAAGTAAAAAGGTAAAATGTATGTATTTTGCGCACTTTGCTTTATACTTAGGATAAAAGGTTTTTTGTGGGTTTTTGGGTGAAATAGGAGTTACACGGGGGTTTTTACTTTTCCTAGGCAAATGATGTTTAACCTTAGGAAAGGAGTTTTCTTGGGGTAATGAGGGGGGAATGGATTTTAGGAAGGGTATTCTAGCACTTGTGTCCATAAGTCATTAAGCCGAGGGTCCGGTCCCACCAAAAGTCAGAGAAATGCTCTGAGCCTCTTTGACATAAAGGATTAAAAGTACTAGAACATGCTTGTGGGTAGGAAATTAGTAAGTATAGGGGAAAAAATGACTGAGGGGGAGTTAATTAAATTAACTTGTAAACCTTTTCTTTTGCCTTCATAATTGATCATACATATTAGCACATATGTCTAAGCATGATGAATGTGTTTTGATCCAACCAATCTTATACTTCAGCAACCTTTCTTCTACTTACCCATCACTTACCCTACCATTTTTTCTTCATTTTATGTAGGTGCATTTAGACTAGCAAAACCTTATCATCCATTTTTCTTTTGAAAAGTAATATATCTTATTCTAATCTTATATTATCCAAGGGCTTAGATTAAACTGATGAGCTCCTTTTATTTTCTCTACCTATCTAATGATCTGCCAAGATTAAGCTGTTTGGTCAGATTTTATTCTCTAACTATAAACATAAAATTCAAATCATGAATTAACCAAGATTAAATAGTTTGATTACCATGGATTGTGGCACAAATAACAAGCTGCACACAATCATTATTATGCATAAAAGTAAATATTAGTGGCATTTAGACTTGCACACTTTCATGATCTCTTTTTTTTTTGGGTTCATATATTTTCATTTTTTGACCTTCTCTTATTCTTTTTGTTCTTTAATATTTCTTTTAGGACATACCCTCTTTACATTTTTTAATTTTTAATATGGAAAACATTTGTAGAAAGCAAAGGTATGTACAATATTACAATACTGACCATAGTCAATTCAAAATTATGACTCCTATTGGTATAGGAACCTAACACATCACACACATATAACCACATGACATACCACACCATGCAATACATGCATCTACACCTAACATAAAACACATACACCTACACCTAGTGTAATACAATGCATCCATCTATACCCGATGTGAAATACCACCCAATACCTGTACCTACATAGAGTACCACACAACAAGTACACATGCCGCAATACCATGACTACATGATGCACATACATAATACCTCATGCCCATAACCCAACATCGATGACATGCACACAATACCACACATACACCAGTAACACATGTACCAAGCACCACCTGCACAATAGGTGCACAACATCACATGTACACAGTGCCACCTGCACAACATGTACACAACGCCACATGTACACTACACCACTATACAATGTGTACACAATACCACATGTACATAGTACCACGCGCACGGCGTGTACGCGACACCATATGTTCATAGAATCACATGCATGACATGTACAGAGCACCACATGCTCATAGCACCCTATGTACAACATGTACACGACACCACATGCTCATAGCACCACTTGTACAATCATGCACACAACACCATATGTACATAGCACCATATGTACAATGTGCACGCAACACCATGTGTACATAGCACTGCATATCAAACATGTACATAGCATCATTTGTACATAACATTGCATATCCAACATGCACAGAGCACCATATGCACACACGCTGCATATACATCATGAAGACAGTACAATATGTATACAACACCCCATATGCAATATTCACACAACCCTATTTGTTCCATCATGTACATAACATTACATAAATAACATGTACACTTGCTATGTATACACAACACCACAAATGCACACATCATAGATGCAACATGTACAACATATACAATGTATGCACAAAAACAATATCACACATCTCAACCACACCATCCTTACCAAGAAACCTTGCTTCCAATGTCTTATTCATGCTTATCTTGACATGTTGTGGACCACACTGCTTTCATTTCATTTATGTATCCCATAACCTATCCATAACATAGAAATGATATAATCACATAATATCAACTCATAACCACATGATACTGACCTCACATATTTGTCATGACTACTCTTCCCAATTGACTCCTCGTAAGACCGGGAACCTCTTCATGTCATTTTCCTGCATAAGAAGTCATTCCTCCACAAGAATGATTCCTGATGACCGTGTCGAACAGTGACATAGATACATAGACACATACATACATATACATAAACATTAGCATAGAACAATCATCATCCTGTCATACAGTGACATACATACACACTTACATGTATAAACATCAACATAATCATGATCATAGCATAATTACTAAATACCAAGTTCAAGGTTAAGAGAACTTCCTTTATTCATACACAAAATTGAGAATAATCATTCCCGACACAGCCAAGGAAACTAACACCTTAGATCCATTTACTTTAGCTTTTCTGGTTACCTTTCTCATGACTGTATTTCCACCATCCATTACCGCAATGGACCCAACCATTCCAATCGATTGTTACAGTCTTGCCTTCCATTGTGCTTACTCATGCACCGAGCTTCATCCATGTCTTGCATTACCTTTTGGGTACCACATAGCTCTCCTCGAGCTACATTAAATTTCCTCTTTCCCAACCAATTCCCAAGACTCAAAACATAAAAGGCAAGACAAGAAACAAATGAGAAGAAAACCACGAAAACAAATAACAACACGACCCCACAACAAAGTGGCCCGATCATGCACTAGACATACCAAAACTTCAAATCAAGTGCAGAAAATAACAAAAGACCAAAATCACAAGACTAAAAACAAACACCATGGCTCAATCCCCATTGTTCCCAAGGAAATATCAACCTAAGTCTTCTTCAAGGTTTCATGGAAACCTCTCTTACCATGCAGCTCCTTGCATCATGTTTTCTTTAACACATAAATGTCAATCTATAAATAAACATAACAATACACCAGTTACCTCATCTTGTTATGCCAAGCATGCTACCTTGCAACTGAACACATCCATGCCATCTCTCAAGGGACTCCAATCCTTTAACAGATCCACCTGTAACTAAAGACTAGCTAATATACCTATCAAGTACATTTTCATGAATCTAGCACATATCCATATAATTTCAAACAAAATCAAGGTTAAGAGGACTTCCTATATGCAAAGCAATCATTCATTTGGAATTTGGGTTTCCAAACATAGCCAAAGGAATTCTTGCCCAATTCCTTTTCTTTTACCTTTTTACCTTGTCGTAAGTGAATGTTACCCTGTACTGTCACATCACTCAATTGTTAGTTATATAAACACATCAATTATTACCTTGTCATACTAATACCAAGCATGTTCCCTACAACTTCCCACACATGTCAACCACATGTTCCAAATATCAAGACAATCATATCTATCAATTCGAAATCAACCATTACCAAGACTAACAATCATGTCGTAATCCATAGTCAACGGATAGTTATCAGTCATAATACTACAACTATCACCTACTATACTCAAGTATATATCAACTGTCTCAACACATACGTGTTAGTACAATCATCTTGAAACAATATCATTTGAACACATACTAATATTATGCAATTCATCAAACATTCAACCAACTTGCAACATACTAAAATTAACTAGACGACATAATAAACACCAAACATTCAACATCAATAGACAACATAATCAAGAATGAAGCACCAAGTATACTATATAATCAACCTCATACCTTAGTGTACCTCAGGGGAGGCTATATTGCCTACATAATCAATCTAATTAGCAAGGTATAACTTTACAACATGTCAACTCAAACATAATTAAGATCACGATATCCATAACACTAACTAACTAGCATGTTCACATCATAAGCTCATAAACATTTATCCTTCATGCAAAACAATCACATATGTACAATTAGTCTAGATTAGTACGACACCATATCACCAATATGTTAGCTCATACCTGAATATCGCAACCATAAACATCTACATAGGTCAAACCAGGTTAACACAATACACATGACATCAAGATCTTCAATACAATGAACATAACCATCACACATATGACCAATCCAATTTACACTAACAATATCTCAATGAAACAAATCTAATCATCAAGCTAACTATCATTTAACAATAACAAGTTAACCTATAACATACTCATAAAAAACATATAACATAATCATCAGGTTATCTAATCTAAAACAACAATAGCAATGCATACAACCACATGTTACTGTCATTCTTGACTATCCGACACATGTGCATATAACTATACAAATCAACTATCATATATCATGTATGTAATCCTAACATCAAAAGACATGTACATAAACCTAATGGATATAAACCTCATTCATATAACAACCCTTAACTTTTACATACCTACATACCAACATACAATACCTGTATGACGATCTTCTCTTCCCCCAAAGTCCAAAGTTGCAACCTCATTACGATGATCTGCATCTCCTTCTCTATCTCAACTAGCTCATTAGCATCATAACAACCAATAGCATCATGATGACCTAAATTGCATATAATGACTTCACCAGGCATGTCTGGCCTACTATTCATGCATAAATATAACCAAAACCATACATGCATAACAACTGCATATACACATATAACACATGAGCATAAAACCATGTATACACCATTCTAGCTAGAGTCCAGTCGTCAATGCATGACCATATCAACTACAAAAACCATGACCTCATGCATGACAACAACCTTTACTCCATTGTACACATTGCCACATGCAACCAATAGTATTCATAAGCAATGCCAAATCAACTACACCTACGCATAAATGTATGTCGTTGAACATAAGCAATCAAATCTTGTAATCAACCTACAAGACTGATATATGTAATTAAAATATTAAAAAATGTAACCTAACATACAAGGATGTAAGTAGGTATCATAAAATCAACATGTAAGAGACATATAATCCATAAACAGTGTGTCACATACTTATTTCAAATACATTTCATGAAATCAATATCAAATTCTCCATGACAACCATACTACAACCATAACCAATCATCAAGCCAATGAAACAAGCACATGAAATGCAAGTATAAAAGACACACATGCAATTGACATGCATGCATGATCAACACACATTCAACCCATTCAGTCCGAGAGTTGAACCATGCTTTGATACTACTCTGTAACACCCTCCTCCCACATCTACCCAAGCAACTAACCAGTTGGGGTAAACATGCAACAAGAGGCCACTATGATAAGATTCAACCTCCTTGGTGACTTTAAGGAAATGGAATCTATGGAACATCACATACAGTCATCCAACATCACCCACATAACCTTCAAAAGACAAGTCAGCCACTCAAACTGCTTGTCCTTGGGTCCTACTATTGTTTGAGAAAACCTAGGGCAGGGTAACGCTCCCTAGACACTGCCCAGGCGAGTTAGTCTCAGAACTAATGCTAGCATTCCAGGATTTGAGCCACCTTTTTTGGCCTAGAGCCCGAGACAGTTCCCAGAATGGAATGATCATTTAGAATTGGTAAGGATACAAGATAATAAGGATACAAAAACAATAATATGAAAAAAATCATAACCAAAACCCTACTAGCCATGATAGTCATTTCGTCAAACATATGATCAACATGTAACCTACAGGGGTAAATAACAGAATTAAGAGTAGGGATCTCATACTTATCTGAGAATCACTATGAACCATTGTTTTCTCATGTCTTTTGCTGCCTTATAACTTATTAGGTCATAAATACAATATCCATTCAAATGCAAGTAAAAACATGCTGAGATCCAAACATAGCTACTGCCATAAAATGCACATATAACCAACATAATATGAACATATATAGATATATGTATATGTATATGTATATGTATATGTATATGTATAAGTATATGTATATGTATATGTATATATTATGTATATCTATATATGTATATATCTATATATATATGTATATCTATATATGTAATATATATATATATATATATATATATATATATATTTATATATATATATATATTGTATATATAATATATATATATATATATATATATATGTATATATATATATATATATATATATATACATTTGCACATGAAAATCAAGGGAATGAATTTCTCATTAATAAATGCAATGAACCTTTCGGTGATGGGACTACCACATTCCACCTGACCATAGATTGGTTGAGAAAAGTTTCTCTTCAGCCAAACACACTAATGCCATATTCCAAGCATGAATGTGGGACTCACAGAACACATAAAAAACATCAATCAATGTGGATTCCACCGGAGTTCTTCACCTACACCGTGAGGAATTTGAGTGCCTCCTACTCTCTCAAGCTTTATCGTGCATCTGTAGTCTAATTCATGGATCACTAGGCCCTACACCGAGACATGCTCTCCAGGATTTACCATGCATTCCAACCCGGAATAACTAGGCCTAATGGAGAGAAAACCCACCTCTTGGCTTTACCGTATATCCCGCCATTCATCAGCAAGGATTCCTAGGCCCACTAAGGCACACAATCTAGCTTTACCGAAACCCACAGTCTGGTTCAGGGGTTACTAGGCCAGTGGCTTTGTGCATCCTCAGTCTGGTTCAGGGACCACTACCAACATGTGTTTGTCAATTCGGAGATCCACCACACTCAGCTTCGAATCCAATCCAGCCATACCCCACAAAACGCATGAGAGAACCCATCTCATCAAAGCTATCAGGAAATGGCAAGGCTAGGCTAAAAATACCATCACACATGGCAAAACCCATGCCATGGTAGAAAAGAAACACATGTAATCCCATGCATGCCAAATCTAACAAGGAAAATACACATGCAAGTTAATATCTGCAATGAAGCTTGTTGTAGTTGCTTGATCCTGCCTTTCCCTGCTTGATCTTTGCTTCCTCTTGCTTTCTTTGTCTTTCTTGCTCCAATGCCAAAGTGCTCCAAGAAAGCTTTAAGTGTTCAAGAGTATGAGAGAGAGAGAGAGAATAATGAGAGAGCTCCAAAGCTAAACTGACCAAGTCCTGCCAATTGATCCTGAGAAGCCTTTTTATTAATGAGGCCTCTATTTTCTTCATTTTCCATTATTTCCTTCAATTTCCTCCTCACATGCAACAAGTGACCTTTAACCTTCCTTTTCTCCTAATTTCCATTATTTTCATAAATAAATGTGCCAAAATACCTTTTTTCCTCTTTAATACCTTAGCCATTGCCTTTGCCAATTTCCTTAGCCATAAACAACCAAATGAACACACACTAGGATGTCCTGCCCACCATTCAGCTTGGAATACGTGTCCCATCTTTAGTGGTATTTATATATTTTCACATGGAATTTTCACCAGGGTTGTTATAGGAGCTTTCAATTATAATAATAATAGTATAGCCAACATGCTTTCATGCATATGTTGTTATTGTAGTTGGACAATTCTAGTTTCTTTAGTAATGTATGTTTTTTAACTTACACATTTTCTTATGAACTGCTTTGTATACAATTGTATGAAACTTGTTGAATGCTTGTTGTTAGAATAATCTGCCACTTTAATTTGTGGAGTATTCCATATTTTATCTTGTGATGTCATTCCAGTCGTGTTGTTATATACCTAGGGGGGATAATATGGTGTACAAAGGGAGATACCCAAGGGAATAATGTAATAATGGGATGGGCCATAGTAATAAATAAGGTGGTTAACCCGTATCATGTAAGGGACCACAAGTAGTTAGTAATAATGTAATGGGCCCATGGTATTAGAGAGATGGTATTGTGGGAACCATGGTAATGACCCATGGTATTGTATGTATGAGGCCTATATAGAGGCTAGAGACTCCACATTGAGAGATGTTAGGGAATATCGTATGAACAGGCATATGGCTTGTGGAGTGTTCTCCTTCCTTAAGGAGTGAATGTATGGTGTTGCCCTACCTTAAGGGTTTGATCAATAAATAATAATTTCTATATATATTCAGATCTTGTTACTTCTTGGGTTTATTTGCATTGTCTTATATTTTTAGATCAAATCTATAACAAGTGGTATCATAGCACTTTCTTGGGAAAAAGTGGAGATTTTTTTTTAATTTTTTGCAGGAACTTTATGGGGCAGTGAGTTTGTAGATCAAATCTGTATGTTTTGGGGAAAAATCTGCAAAATCTAATTGTAGATCTGGATTGTTTGTGAAAAAATACCCGATTTCAATAGTATACCTAGGGGGGATAATATGGGGTACAAAGGGAGGTACCCAATATTATCCCCCCTAGGTATACTACACGTGTGTTCCTTTCAAGCTGCGTACTATTATAGGCTTCTAAGGGGCACACTTCCTTTTCCCCTATGTGTGTTAGAACCCCCATGCATTGCACTTGATTCGCCACAAGATCACACACTTGCTTCAACCCAAAGTCTGCACACTACCGTGGTTAAGGCATTTCATTACCACACACTGTTGGGACTCCTACTCCAAACGGTTTGGGGTCTGGTTGGGACTTCTTATCAGGGAGATCCCCTAAATGTTGGCAGGTTTAGCACCATCAACAAGATCTAGAGGAGCATAATCCAATTAATACTCAACTGCTACAAAGTCTAAATAACTTTCAAAGAAAATCAATAAGGACTCCATCATAAGCCCTTAGCGAGGAGCTTAATTGGTGTTCATTGTGAAAATGAAGTGTTATGTACTAGAAGGTTCGAGTTTCAAATCCCCCCAAATTACCTATGTCTGTGGAAGGGGCATATGTAAGCACCTAGAGTTTTAATGATAGTGCTCAGAATCGACCTCATGTCTCACGAGTATGAAACAACCCAGTTGTTGATTCCTCTCGTTACGAAAAAAAGGACTCCATCATATGGCATGAAACTAGTGCATGACATGCAATAGATTACAAGTCTAAGTGAAAGGAGAGATGAACATCGAGGATTACACACTCAAGAAGTATTTATAGGAATTATCATTCTCAAAATAATATGGTTAGGAGAGCTCATTAATTTGTAGGATTAGAGAGCAACCCAAGTTTTTCTCTTATAAGGCATCAAATAAGAAGGTTTGAGTTGGATTACTTGCAATGAGGGCTCTAGAATCTCTAGTAACCTATACTTTATGGAGAGCATAGAAAAAGTGAATATGTTGAAGCATGGTTGTTGGGTATGAGAAATATTTTCAATGACACAATTATTCATCAAGTCTAGAAGCAAGGATTTCCATATTTCATCTTCAAGGTAAATCTTCCATGTGGTGGGACCAGTTGAAGAAAGTCAAGCATATCAATGAGAAGATAATTTCATGGAAGTAGTTCAATAAATAATTCAAATAGTAGTATTTTCTAGAGCATTATTATGACAAGAAGATGCAATAATTCTTTGAGCTCAAGATAGGAAGAATGATCATGGAAGAGTATGAGAGGAAATTCTTGGAGATTTTGAGGTATGTGGATCTAATCAAGGATGAGAAGGTGAAAATTAAAATTCTCTTGATGGGATACCATCCCTCTACAAGGATAAAACCAATTTGATGAGCCTAAGACTTTAGGGAGATCCATAAGGAAATTAATTATTTGTACAAGCATAACAAAGGAAGTCCAAATTTTCAAAAACCTTGGGATGATAAGAAGAAAAGAAATATGGATAAAAGGAAGAAAGGATTTAGGTGACCTTTCTTTAGGAATAGATCATTTTGATATCAACAAGGGAAACAAGCACAAAATGAGCCTGAAATGACAAATTCCTTAGGGAAGAGGCCGATACAACAACCCATAAAGTTTTGTTGATGTGAGGTAGAACACATGTATAAATATTGTCCTCACAAGTGACATAGGATGAGGATTGTGCAAAAAATCCAAGAAGGTAATTTAATGGAGGATATTAGTAGAGACATGTGAAGGGTTTATGCATCTTGAAACAATAGAAAAGGAGACTTCGAATCTGATAAGATTGAAGTGGAATTTAAGATTGATAATGAACCAATAGCTATTTTTATATATTCTAGAGCTAATTGTATCTATATAGATCCTAATATGGTTTAAAAATTTTAATTGAATATATATAAGCACAAAAATGTTTGGTTGGTTCGTGTTATAATTGTAGCAAGAAAAGGCTTCATTTGACTTGCACCTTAGTCAAATGGAGAAATTCAATTTTCCACATCAGTAGGATGACTTGGATTGCAATTAGTTGGAGTGACATGGCTTTGTCTCCTAGTTAAATTAGTAAATTCGAGTTATAGGCTAGAAGTAGAGTTGTGCATGGGTTGATTGCTAAAATATAGCAAACTAGTGGAGTTATTATGGTTAAACTTAGTTAATTGAGCTCTAGTCTTTAGTGGAGTCAGTTAGAGTTCATTTGAGTAGTTATAAAAATTGTTAACTCACTATCTCTCAGTTATTTGATCAATTTACTAAAAATAGTCCCAGTCATGGATGGAATTCGAATTGCCTAGTTGAAGTGGAGGAAAAGGTACATTGTAATTATCAATTATATACTAGTTAAGTGTACATAATTTTTGCATTGAGCGGGTGGTAAATTCCTTCAAGATTTTCTCAAGGAAATAGGGAATTCTCCTATTTTTAGGGGATAATTTCCTCAAGGATTGGCTATGGAAATACAAGGAGAGTAGAGGCATGTTTTGGCTAAGTGTTGGTCAGATTAGGTCAGTGAGTAGGAGATCATAATTGTAGTGCAGGGTGTGCCTCGATATTGAAGAAAGACATTGCAATTGATCCATATTCTCATTTGAATTAATGCAAAGCAATGGATGGGTTTTTCCCAATTGGGTTCCCCCGTAAAATCATTGTGTTCCTTGTGTTTTGATGGTTACATGTTATTCCATGTGTTTCTATCGTGTGTTTTCCTTTCCGCAGAATAGTAGAAGAATTTTTTGTCTCTTGATTTCAGTTTGATTTCATTAGCAGTATCAAATTTCTTGCAATTTCTACATGGTATCAGATCTTCAGAAGACTACATAGAAACCATTTTCATTGATATTCTCTCAGAGAAAGGTTGATTTGTAGAATTTTTGGTGCAAATTCTCTTCAGTGCAATAAAAATTTATTTTAATGGATTATGGTTTGAGTATGCATTGGAGGGCACCTCGAATTTTTGTTCTTGGAAAGACATGATAGAAGTTGTCCTATATGCAAATGGAGTATGTGAATACACACAAACTAATATTCCAAAACAATCAACATCAGATGCAAAAACACTTGTTCAGTGGAAGAAAGACATAGCGAAAGTCGGGAGGAATATTCTGGAGGGTGTCAGAGATAATGTGGTTTCGAAATTGCATTGAAAGGAGATTCCTTTTGCAATATGGAAAACTCTCACAAATCTATTCCAGAGCATAAGTGATGCCACAAAATTTTCACAGGGAGATAAACTCAAGAGAATTAAAATGCAAAAAAATGAAACCATTCCTCAATACCTATCCAGATTCACTCAGGTTTGAGAGGAACTTGGAGGAGTAGGACAAAATGTGCCATCATTTGATGTTGTGAGCTTAGCACTCCTTAGCCATCTGAAATCCTGGCACAACTATTAGGATTTGGTTTATGGAAGAGACAAGCTACCAGATTTGGAGGGACTTTGGGTTGATTTGGTGCAAGAGGAGATCAGAAAAAAAACATTAGAGATGGTGTAACATCCAAATCTGAGGAGGAAGAAAACTTTTCTATAGAAAGCAAAGGAAATAAGGTCAAGGGAAAGAAGGCCCAAGGCAAGGTAGAATATAGCCAGAACCATGGCAAGAAGAAGGACCTCAACAAAATTAAATGTTTTCGTTGCCATGAATATGGACATTATGCAACCAAGTGTTCACACAAGAAATCCAAGAATAATCTTGCAAGAGCAGGTGGTGATGCTCTCACATCACAATTCGAATTAGATTTCACCCTTATTGCATGCATGACAAGTACTGTATGAAGTAGTGTATGGTACTTAGACTCTAGAGCCTCATTTCACATGACAAGAAGCAACGAGTTCTTCAACAGCCAAGAGGATTAGTACTGTCACCTTTAAGAGGGAGTCAAGCTTCCATCTTCACCTGAAAAATGTAGTGTATGTGCCTGGGATGAAGAAAAATTTGATTTCCATAGCTATATTAGGGTACAAAGGATATGATGTGGTGTTCAATAAAGGGAAATATTTTTTGAAGCATGTTTCTATTGGACAAGTAAAACAAATTGGTGTTAGAGTGAAAAACCTCTACAAGATGGAGGTGGATGCATGCACTACATTTACCAAAAAGCATAACATGTTCAGAGTCAAGATGTTGGAGAAATTTGGCATAGACACATGAGTCACTTACACCATGTAACTTTAAAAATAACGCAAAAAATCACCAAAAGACTTCCAAAATTCACCCTTGACAAACATGATATTTGCAAGGGATGCATTCTTGGAAAATATGTGAAATCCTCCTTCCAAGGGTGATATAGTAGAGTTGGAGCCATATTGGAGTGATTCCACTCAAATGTGTGTGAACCATTTTCAACAGTCTTAGTTGCAAAGCACATGTATTATGTAATTTTCATAGATGACTTTTCCCGCAAGTGTTGGATCTATTTTATGAAGAAGAAAGATGAAGTGTTTGCAAAATTTGTTGAGTTCAAAGCATTAGTTGAAAATGAGACTGAACAAAAAAATTAAATCCCTGAGAAGTGATAATGGATGAGAATTTGTGTCTAATTCCTTCAAATAATTTTGTGCTAAGGAAGGTATTAGAAGATAGTTGATTTCACCCCATAACCCACAACAAAATGGGGTGGAAGAGAGAAAAAATAGAAGCATTGTAGGGGATGCAAGAGAAAGGTTGCATGCCAAAGGATTTCCATTGTCCAGTTGGAAAAATATTGTAATACAATAGTTTATTTGCAGAACCGGAGTCCTCACAAATTACTTGGCATGATCACACCCAAAGAGGATTTCTCTAGGAGGAATCCAGATATATCCCATTTTGAAATTTTTGGATCTACAATCTATTGTCATGTCTCCAAGGATAACATGAAAAATTTGGATTCTATAGCTGAGATGGAGATCTTTGTAGGATACACAAAGATACCTCATAACTATCAGGTGTATTTTCCCTCACTCGGGATGACAATGATGAGGAAAGATGTCATATTTGATGAGGAGAAGGCTATGAGAAACTGTCTAGAGTGAGATCTCAGTATTCCCCTAGAGGATGAGCTTCTAGCTCAAAGGAGGAGCCTCAGTCAAAGCCTCAGGATGTTGTGGAGAAGCCACATGTGGAGGAACAAAGAGCAGGAAGAGTGGAGGCACCCACTCAACTAGAATCTTCCATATAGGGGAGGAAGAGAACCAAAGAGGCTGACAAATTGGTGCAAGATGCACAGGAGCATGTGCTAGCTCCTACATCCTTGTGCAGGAAGAGGAGATCACCAGAAAGATATACAAGTTATATGGAACTCATGACAAAACTCATTGATTCTAAGCCTTCTTCATTTTAGGAGGCAGTTTCCCAACTAGCATGGGTAAATGCCATGGTTGTTATATGCCATTTTGTCGCATCTAGTCAATAGGTCTACAAGCTGGATCAATCATCATCTGTGAACATGTTATCATCATCCCTACACAAATCCCTAAGCATGACCTTTCCAAATCATTGAGTTTTTGGGTTTAACTGCTTCAAAGCAGTGCTTTTAAGACCTAGTGCACCCTGCCCCTTTAAATAACTGCATTCAATATTAGGTTTCTCCTTTCTGCACCAACGCTGATCAGCAACAACTTGTTCCTTACTGCAGCTACATTGATTCTAAAAATTTGCGAAATTTAAAAAGAATCTCGAAGCTTCCAGGGGCTATTTTAACCATTTGCCTTGGATAATAATCTTGATTCCTATTTGATCCTACCATGGAGACTTCACCTCTTATCCCTTGAGTTCATCCTCCCATATTAAGTGGATCTCAAGCCTAGATTGGTAAATGGATAGTAATTCATAAAATACCATCCCTCTCTTATAAATTTACTGCTATCTACAACATCATGGTTGGCTTTTAGAGTCCAATCATGCCCTCATGTTTTTTCCTTGAATCTAAGAGAGTCATCATCTTCATGCATTAGGTTGAAAATTAGGTATGATTTGTGATAAGGAAGGACAAGTTAACTTGGGGATATCTCTACAAGATCAACTACTATTCTTGGTTGTAAACTCTTTCCTATTTCTATTAATACAAAGAGTATATTTTTTTCCCATATGTGTTATGCTACAATTATATTCATGTATTTCAATGCTCCGTTGATCCATTGAATAGAGTAATTGAATTGTGATACATAGATGTCGTGGATCTTTGGCCTGTTTTGATTATATGTGCAGGTTCTATATCAATCAATGCTATGATTGGAGCTTACAAGCTAGGAGGAAAGTAAAGTTTGTAACATATTCCAAGTAAGCCTCTTTCCAATTCTTTAGTTTTTCTAAGGGAAACTCTATATTATTTTCTTCTTGTTGTTATAGACCAGTCCACTAGGTCTAGGGAAGATACTTTTGTCCACAATAATAAATTTCGCATAATAATGGTGGAGTATGACTCCGTCATGAAGAACAATGTATGGGAGATAGTGACAAGACCAAGGAACTAGTCAATGGTTGGTTTCAGATGGATATACAAAGTGAAACATGAAGTTGATGACAGTATTGAGAAGTACAAGGCCAAATTTGTGGCCAAAGGCTTCTTACTAGTCAAGGGAGTTGATTATGAGGAGGCATTTTCCCCTTGTGGCAAGATATTCCTCCATTAGAACCATTTTAACATTAGTTGCGAAGTTAGGGTGGAAGATCCACTAAATGGATGTGAAGACTAGCTTCCACAATGGAGTGGTTGAGAAAGATATTTACATGGAGCAGCATGAGGGGTTTGAGACATTTGACAGGGAGACACATGTGTGTAGACTTAGGAGAGCCCTTTATTGTCTCAAGCAAGCACCTCATGCTTGGTACACTTGCATAGACTCCTATTTTAATGGACTTGGCTTCACTAAGAGTGAAGCATATGCTAATATCTACTACATTGTGGTAGATGGAAAATTTCTTATCTTAGTCTTGTATGTAGATGACTTGATACTGATAGGGGATGAGAAGTTGATCCAGTCTTGCAAGGAGGACCTTGCAAGAGAGTTTCATATGAAGGACATGGGATTGATGCACTACTTCTTTGGTTTGGAGGTGTGGCGGGGAGATGGAGAGTTGTTTGTAGTTCATGGAAGTATAGCTCTCAAATACTTCAGAGATTCCATATGCAGTATTGCAAGCCTATGGACACTCCTCTACCTACAAACTAGAGGAATGAGGATGCTTCTATAGGAGAGGCAGTAAATGCCACCATCTACAAACAACTGGAGGGTTCCTTGATGTATCTGGTGAACACAAGGCCTGACATATGATATGTAGTTAATTAGCTGATTCAATTTATGGTGAAGCCTACCAAGCTTCACTATAAAGAAACAAAGCATGTGCTTAGATACCTTAGAGGCACAAAAATTGTTGGGTTATGGTATAGGAGGATTGGTGGTGTGAATATCCAAGGCTTCCCTGATGCAGATTGGGCAGGAAGAGCACTTTAGTAGCTATCTTCAGTGTTGGGTCAACAATTATTTCCTAGTATAGTAGAAAATTGAGATCTGTAGCACTCAACTTAGCAAAGGCTGAGTATATGGTTGTTAGTCAAGCAACATGCGAGGCCATTTGGATGAGGAAAATTCTTGTTGGTATTTTTAGTCAGGAGATGGATCCTACATTGATTTACTATGATAATCAGAGTTGTATCAAACTCTCTAAAAATCCATTATTTCATGAAAAGTCCAAGCACATTGATATCAGGTACCCTCACTTGAGATATTGTGTGTAGAGGAGAATCATGATGTTGCAATACATTCCCACAAAAGAGCAGGAAGAATATATTTTGACAAAGGCATTGTCAAGAGGAAAATTTGAGTTCCACAGGAGTAGGATAGGGGTGATGCAAAACCATTTTCTTGCTAAGAGGAAGTGTTAAAATTGTAGCAAGAAAAGGCTCCATTTGACTTGTGCCTTAGTCAAATGGAGAAATTCAATTTTCCACATTAGCAAGATGACTTGGTTTGTAGTTAGTTGGAGTGACATGGCTTTGTCTCCTAGTTAAATTAATAAATTCGAGTTATAGGCTAGAAGTAGAGTTTTGCATGGATTGCTTGCTAAAATCTAGCAATCTAGTGGAGTTATTATTGGTTAAACTCAGTTAATTGAGCTCTAGTCTTTAGTGGAGTCAGTAGGAGTTCAGTTGAGTAGTTATAACTATTGACCTAAAGATGATTTGAGGTTATCATTGATGTCAACCCAAGCAACACCATGGATGACCCTGAACTTCCATGGCACATTAGGCATCATCATTCATGGTTTTTCGTCTCATAACCATTATAGGAATACTCTACTCAAAAATATCTTTCTATCGGTATATATCTCTCCTTGTAATTCCTCACTGTTTGTAAGTTATTCAAGATTGAAGTTAGTAACCCCAATTATTGGGCTAAAACCCCATGGGGTTGTGGGATGACATTTATCATTGGTTTTGGTCATTGAATAGTCAATAATTAATAATTTTTTAAGCTCCTAAAATCCCTCCAACATTCTCTATAGAAGCCCCTCTCAACTCTATAAAAAGAAATCTCATATATCCTCCAAAAGCAGTGATCATGCATTTTCGCTATAACATTATTTCTGCAGTGATCGTGAACGTCGTGACTAAATTTTAGATCTTGGTTCACTATATTTTGGGAGATATGGTCTGTGAAAGTTAGGGTTTTTGTAGGCTTCTGAATTCCATCTCAAAGAGGTGAACTTGGGAAAATCGTCATAACTCTCTCTCTAAGAAGCGGATTGGAATTCTGTAAAAAGTGGCGGATAGTGCATGGACTGTATTTTTCTGTATATCAATTTTAGAGCTGAAGGAAGAAACAGTGGCACGTGGTATGACTTACAATTTCTCTCTACTGAACTATTCCATAATTAGGTCATTGTGAGAGATTGGGCATAACTTTGGCTTGAAGAATCCAAATCGGGTCAGACCTATGGCATTGGAAAGAAGACTTAGAGGGCTACTACAATACCGAAGATCATATATTGGGGATCTCAAATCACATAGATACATCAAATTCAATATTGTGCTCCTAGAAGGCAAGAAAAAAAACTAGATCAAGTGTTGTGAAGGGGTGCAAATGACCCGACTTTCTAGGGCAGCAAAGATCAAGGTGCAACAAAATGATGTAGCAGAGGTAAGCTCTAGTTAATTATCTTCTGTATATGCATGTTCATCTCTTAATTTCGTTAGATTATTTGTATTCTATTTTTTATTTTTTTTTTAGCAGTGACATATGCTCTATTGGATGAGGTAAGTTTTTCTATTACCATGTCATGGATATTTCCTTGAAGACTTTTTGCAGGTATTATATATTCATCAAGAGAAGTCTCAATGCATAATATAATGTTCTGAAGAGTGAGGAAGGGTAGCATGACAAGAGCAACAATCAAGGTTCATAACATCAGCAAGAAGTTCACCACATGAAGTCTTCAAGTGGGCAGCACTGCATACAATCATTGTAAAAGTATCATTGTACAAAGTCATTGTAAAATAATCATTGTAAAATTTGTACTAGTGTCTATCTGCCAAGAGTTGAAGAGGCAGTGTCGGGAGGTCTAGGATCATCATTAGGTGGTTATGTCATAGTTGGGGTGATGGTATTTTGTGTTTTCTTCTTCTACATCATTCTATATCATTGTAAAGTGGACCATTTTCCCTAGTACGGGAGTCCTTTCTTCTTTTATTCTTCTATAGGGTGGTAGGGTGGTGCTAGGATAGTGCATGAAGTCACCAAAAGGTTCAAGCCTATGAAAACTTCGGGGTGGTAGGGTGGTGCTAGGGTGAGTTGTAGCTCATTGGGTGTTGGGGAATTCGTTCAGTTGACTACTGAAGAATCTCGAGTGTTGGAGCATCCATCTAGTGGGAACTAGAGAAGAATGATTTTCTAGATTCTAGGAAGTTGGAGCTTACTTTTCAATTGGAGTTGAAGATTAAAGAATTATTATAAAAGCGTTGAGGTGGTTTTTGTCTCGGAGGGGGTTTCCACCTTAAAAAATGAGTGCATTTGTTTTCCTTTTGTTTACTGCTATGATTGTACAAACACTGATAATAATTGAAGATTAACTAATCCTCTGAAAGATTAATAATAATACTAATTGAAATGAATACTGATTCACCCCCCCGCCTCTCAGTATTTCCAACAATTGGTATCAAAGCTTGGTTCCTTCAATAGCAATTTAACAACTGGAAGCAGATCATGGAACATACCAAGAATGGTGTACCTCTGTTCAATGAAAATAATCATGCACTCTGGAAAGGAAGAATGGAGGTCTATCTCTTGGCGCAAGGTTATGAAGTATGGGACACTGTTCAAAATGGATTTACACCAACCGCTAATGAACAAGGTAAGAAGAATTTGGTAAATGATGCAAAAGAAAAAAATATTATTATCAGTGGACTTATTGAATCTGCTTATCATAAGGTGTTGGGTTGTAAAACCACCAAAAATGTATGGGACAAGCTTGAGAATATATATGCAAGTGACTCAAATGTCAAAGATAGCTCATCATCCGATGAAGACAATGACAATGAAGAAGAAGCCAATGAGAGAGTATTGTTTATGGCCAAGCACAATAAACAAGAGGTATCAAACAACGAAGGATGGTTGACCATAGAATAATTTTCTAAGGAGGCAATCAAGCTTATAAAAGAGCTCAAGGCTGAGAAGGTCCGTTCCCATACTCTTGAAGAACAAGTTCAAGGTCTCAGAATTGAAGTTGAAGAACACAAATGTATTGAAGAGTCACTTCAAAAGAAGTTGGAAGAAAGCAACCGAGAAAGGGAAACATTAGAAGCCGAAGTAGTATCGTTGCATAAGGAAGTGAAGAAGGGAAACACTATCCAAAACTATGCCAACAACTCAAGGGCGTTGGAAGAAATCAATAATGTAGTGACACGAGACCTCAAGAGAGAAGTCCAACAGAAGCAACAAGAACTCGACACAACATTTGCAAAGATTAGCAGGATCACACAACAGATGCAGGAAGCATAAATTGAAAGGAAGAAATCTGATCAAAGATACATATCCATTGTTAAGCAAAATAAAAAGGAATTAGAAACATCTCCAATAGAAATAAGTAGGCTCAGGATTGAAAATGAGAAGTAGAAGGAAGAGATACGGGTTCTCAACAAAGAAGTAGATAAGACCACTCTTCTCAAGCTATAGGTTGAGGAGGCAGGAAAAAGAAGATCTTGAAAAGATGGTTTCAAGAAGATCTTGCTCAAAATCAAGAAGAACTTGATGCAACCCGTGATGAGATCAACAAAATCAAGGGATTGCAAAAAGAACACTTACAAGATAAGATAGATGAAGAAGAAAAAATGAAGGAAACTAAAGATGGTAAAGCACTAGTTGATGAAGGTACAAGCTCCACAACTTCATAGGATGATTCTAGGAAGGAAGTTGATCAAAATGAAAAGCAAAAGAAGAATGTTGCAACTCTAAAGAACAAGACCAAAGCAATCAAGAACAAAGGACCACAACAAACTACAACACCGCCTCCAAAGAAGAATGAAAAATTTTCTAGGTATGTTCATTTATTTAATGGTTATTGATATTTTATGTGCTAACTATGGACATATGGCTAGGGATTGTGAAGTTTTTGATAGGTACAATCATTATTTGCAAAACCCTAGAAGCAAGTTTGCAGGATCACGAGATAGGTTCCATAATGATTTTGTCAGAAGAGAATACATGTTATATGTGCCAAATATTGAATGTTTTAAATGCCATGACTATGGCCATAATGCTCGTAGTTTCATATATCATATGGAATTGCCTATGGACAAGATTGAATGCTTCAAGTGTCATAACTATGGGCACATGGCTCGAGATTACAGGAATAAGAAGGTATGGAAAAGGAAACAGGTACAGGAAGACAAAGCAGATAACAAGGTTTCAACAGTTATGCTTTCGGGATTTGTAAAAGCAAAAGGTCGTGAGGAATTAGCACTTGCTTCAAATAATGACTCAAGTCAAGATGGCCTGTTAGGTGACTCACTATTTTGAACAATCTGGCTTGTTGACTCCTTAATGTTTTTACAGGAGGAGTCTCTGCACCAGTATATGGCACAATTCTACGATTGACAAGAAGGTAGTTTGAAGAAGATGGTAGTTTCATTAAAGGTTCAGGGGGAGCAAAACAGTTGAAGGATTACAGGTTACCAGGAACAAGGCAAGATTAGTCTGCAAAGGATATGCATAGGTTGAAGCAATCAATTTTGAAGAAACATTTTCACCAGTTGCCAGAATGGAAGCCATACAGATGTTTCTCACCTATGCATGTTCAAGAAAAATAAAAGTCTACCAAATGGATGTTAAGTCAGTATTTTTGAATGGCGAATTAGAAGAAGAAGTTTACTTTGAACAACCTGAAGGTTTTCTACTATCAGAAAAGAAGACTATGTTTGCAGGTTAAAGAAGGCTCTGTATGGTCTCAAGTAGGCTCCCAAAGCATGGTATGCTTGTCTTGATGGATATCTATGTCAACAAGGGTTCAAGAAAGGTATTGATGATAGAAATATTTACGTACAAATATATAAAGATAATTTAACAATCGTTGAGGTATATGTGGATTATATAATCTTTGGTAGAAATGATGATCAACTAAGAAAGAACTTTGCTACAAAGATGCAAAGTGAGTTCGAGATGTCTTTACTTGGTGAGTTTACATACTTCTTAGTGTAGAAATTTTGAATAATTTAACACATATTCAACAGAGATTATCTTGATCATGTACTATTGCGGAAAACATACACAATACATAAGCTCCTCTACGTTGATCATCAATATAGCAGCATCAATAACAATAAAACATCAAGAGCATTCACACATTAACACAGTATGTATCCCGGGGAAAGCATCTCCCTAAAAACCCCAACTATCTGTATATTAATGATTGAGTCATGTAACATTACATAGCATAATACTTCTCACAAGTATCTCCACCTCTGTTACACACAATACAGCTCAGATCTGAATCAATCACTGGCTCAAATCTCCTTCGCTGCTTGCCTGCCTCCGCTGCTCAATACTTGCAAGAGAAACTGATGATGATTCCAAGGCCCAACCACGTATTTTACTTGGCTAAATAACGGTGAGCACATAGCTACAATGTGGGAAAACTCATTGGCAAACTCAAATCCCTTTGATTGTGCAAGATCTGGTGACAAATATAGTCACAACTGATAGCAATCTGATCCTCTAACCATGTCCCTGTTGAACTGAACATGCACTGACATGCAACTGAGTAACTGATGTATTCATTAGTTGTATTATGAGTTAATAACTTGTGAATTAATTAATAACTAATTCACCCAACTCATCTCTAGTCTATTTTCCAGTTAGACTAAATACAACCAGTTTAACAAAGCTAAACTGAACACAACTCCATCAACTGCAACTCCAGTCCACTAAACTCAACTCACTTGAGTTCTAACTGAAGTCCTGCATGCAAATATTAGTCATCCCATAGGTAACCACGTATTTCCTTCTGGGATCTGCATGTACCACATCCGTAGCTCATCCTGAAGTGCTCCAAGAGAATAAGACAAGGTTTATAGTCTAAATATTATTATGAGCTAATAATATTTGACTGTTCTATATTTAGACTGAGCAGTCACTCCGTTGTGATCTAAAAATAGAAGTCCATCTATTTTT
>APFE030206481.1:111739-153799 GCA_000404065.3 Pinus taeda | reverse complement strand
TGGGCAAAGGTGAAGGAAATGATTGCCTTCACAAAGTTTGCAAGGGAATCGAATCTTCCCTTTTCCCTTAGTATTCCCAATGGGTGAGATAACATTACCATGAGCTTCAGTGGACGATGAGGGACGGGCTGGATCGCGAGACAATCACGACAATCACGAATAAGATGGTTTTCATTGCATAATCTGCAAGGAAACGTAACCTTGTGCGGAGGAGTGGGAAGGAGTCCGTCTTCTGTTGTCCGTGGTGGAACAATAGGTGTGCTTGTAGTCATTATTGTGTTTGTAACCGTTCCCTTGTTTGACTTCTTCTTCTTTGTCTTCCTCTTCTTCTTCTTAGCCACCTGGGTACTCGAAACGAGACTTTCACCAGGCGAAGCAGAAGAAGGAGACGTTGAAGTAGGTGTCGAAGGGGTGGGGTCCACCTTTGGTTCAACGGGATGTTGTGCAGGTGGAGGGACTGATGGAGTATCAGCCGACACAGTAGGGACCACAGAGTTTGAAAATAACCAAACTGGTAACCCGACAGTTAACCCCGGAAGGGTTAATGTTGCCATATAAAGAGCACCAGCATTTCCAGGAGAAGGGAAATGACCAGCATTCCCATCAGGTGGGGAACTTAGGTTGATGAATCCTGGAAAGGTTGCCATATCAAAACGAAATCCTACTCAAGCTAGTGCACACAAGATCTAACTGGGTAATGTGATCGTGGCCAGATAAATTTTTAAGACATTTGACTTGACCTTTTCATCTTTAAAGAGTCGAGAAAAGGACGAAAAGATGACTCTAGTCTCCTTCGATTGTTTAATGAGCACGAAGTGACAAGCTGCTCACTTACACCTTTTCTGTTAGACAGTCTGAAAATGATCAAAAGCTGACTACTCTGGAAATCTAGGTAAAAAGGTTTTCCAAAAAATCCATAAAACTGCTTATACACCTTAGCGATCAGAAGGTCACCAAGGACTTCCCGTACTGCAGTCAATCTTCCCGAATGCTGTGTTCAGTGCATTACGGTTTGTAGGGCAGCAGACTCGGCTTCCTATGGATCAAAGGTTGCAAGCCTATAGGGGTCTCCCAATTTATACTCGACGGTACGTGGGAGCACAGTCCATACTGGCACCTATCGTGTCACCATGGAGGAATCACCCAACCACTCAACGATAAACTACCAGGCTTAACGACGCCGGAACGCGTCTCTAGCCTAGACCTCTAGAATGTGAGCGTTAAATTCCAATGCGTTGTTAGGTTCATTGAATCAATTTTAAAGTTGATCTTTGATTATGTTTCAGTTTCTGGTCTTACCGTATGTGATCTCTCAAAAATGTCTTAAATGCAACTACATGCAAAAATCATATTCGTTTCGTTTGGATGAAATCTAGCTACAGAAGAGTTAAGAGGTTCATACAAACAAAACAAAATCAACAATCCTAATGCAACTAATCAACAGGAAAGGAAATCTTTTCTTTTCTTTTAAAAAGCAAAACTAACATGCAATGCTAATTAACAAAAAGTAAAGTCTTTTTCTTTTCTTTTATAATGCACTTAAGAGATCTTAAGAGATGTACAACCAGATCTATAACCAAAGAATGTATAACCAGATCTAAAAAAATGAATGATAACCCAACAAAGCAGAGAAAAACCAAGATCTTCAAAGAGTGATGTAAGCTAAGTTCCAATGAAGTCAGGTAAAAACAAGCAAGCAAAAAGCGAGATATTTGCAGTATGAAGTGTAAAACTCATATAGCCACCAGAAGGATATGGAAATCAATCAACAAAAACGACTGGATCATGTAAATCATCAATCTAACAGAAGGCTCGATAACAAGACCACCAAGGCCAAGATATAAAATCGATGGACAAGGGAAAAAAACTGAAAGATGGAAAAATCACCAGCTAAATATCAAACCAATAGACTTCCAGGAGGTATAAAAAGAGCAGAAAGACACAAAAACAAAGCTTGAAAGACTGGAAAACAAGTTAATTTAAAAACTAACCAGTGCGGCGCGACTGTCAGGCCGCAACTCGCGACTGGCGCGAGTTGTCTGAGAGCAGCACGCGCTAGTCAGCGCGACTGCCAGAGAAAAAAGCGCGCTAACGCGTTTTACCAGGCAAAAATAAAAACGACAAACCCAGGCTTGGTTTACAGTGTCTAAACAGAGCCAACAAGTAGAAAACAACAAGAATCTTAACCCAGAAAACTTATCCAGACCAATAATCGAGAGAACAATGACATGCAAAGCAAGATTGAGATCGTTCAGTTTGTAAACTGACCCGGAGATCGACTGAAGTGGCGTTGATCTACTTCACTTCCGCATAGCAGAAGTGTTTTGAAGGCTGCCTGGCCGCTCTTCAGACTCCATCCACAATTCACAAATCAAACGATACAAAACAACCAACAAGCAGATCTCCCCAGTGGAGTCGCCAAATTGTTGTGGAGGTAAATCCCCTCTGCGGACAGAGGCGATCCCACTAGCCCCACAGGGGTCTAGCAACAATCATACACGCTGCACGCAAGTTCCTAATTTCATGATTTAAAAGCCGATCAGAAAGACCAACCTGGGATCCAATGCTATTTGTTGTGGGAGAAGTGTCGCTCCTGTCCTTTAGCTTTGGCCGGTCACTATCCTCGCGCTCCACGCATGGACACCTGCACAAATGAAGAACAACCCAAAACAAGCATAAAATCCAATATCATACAATTATATATCAGTCAAGCAGGATATAACTCAAATATTATCAGAAGAACATGTGAGTGGAACCATAATAACAGTCGCTTATCATTCAATAAAAGAAGAGAAGGATTACAACCAAATCGGCTTGACGCTGCAATCTCCTTAGACTGGGTCAACAGCTGGTCAGGCCTTGCAAAGTCACCTCCTCCCTCTCAGTATTCCGGCAGCATAACTCTTCGGTGGGTCTCAATTCTCACTATGAACTTAGCTCTATCACTTGTCACTCCAAAAACTATAAAACTCCACTAGCAAACTTGCAAACTCACATTATCACTAGCTTGTTCAATGTGGGGAGACAGGCATTTGTAGATGGAGGAGAAGAGATATGCGTTGCATCTGGACACCTTCTGAGATTTTGGCATT
The DNA here is from genome assembly GCA_000404065.3 of Pinus taeda. NCBI lineage: Eukaryota > Viridiplantae > Streptophyta > Pinopsida > Pinales > Pinaceae > Pinus > Pinus taeda. The sequence goes on along the minus strand of APFE030206481.1, from coordinate 150,707 downwards.
GTCCCAGAATAACCATTGAGCTGGGTTTTCCTGGATAGAAAAGACGACACTCGACTGCTTTTATGGGATTTTTTCCTCAGAGAACTGGGTGAGTTATGGAGGAAAAAACATTCCAGTGCGCGCTGGCCAAAAATCATGCCCAAATTGTGTGGCGCAGGCCGTGCTCTATGAAAGAGCGTCTATGGACGCGTCCTCTTTGGAGGAACTGAGCCATTGGCGCGGGTAAGACACTGTTGTGTCGCGCTAATGGAAGTAGGGCACTTTTTGTGGCTTATCTACAAAAGGTGTCTTCAGGGACTTTGAAGTTCATACTTAGGAGAATCCAATGCAAGTGTTTTTTGGTTATGTCACTGGTCACAGGTCCGTAAATGTGTCCTCCAGTGTGCGACAATGGGGCTAACAAGGACGGTGACCAACGGTGACAAATTACTGCGTAACAAGGAGGAAGAAAAATTTCCCAGTCCAAGAGATGATCTTACTACATTACTTAGCAGAGAAAAAAGAAATGGCAGTAGGAAGGGCTACCTCTAGTATTCTGTATATTTTTCTAACCAAATTAATAATAACAGTACGAGGTCTAGACTCATACACAACATGTCTCTTCCACAAATATGCTTGGAATAACAGAACATCACAAAAGTAAGGGGAGAAACATCACATAGTACCTCATCCGTGAAAGGCTTGATGTTATAGGGTAGATGGCATTGTTGTCTAATGTAGAGATCTCACCCTTGGTGGAGACACTTGATGGTGTATGGCTATGGGTGTAGCATTGCCAACTGGCCCAACCACTTAATGACCTCTATTGAGATGAGGTTCTTTTAACTCCTACTATCAACATTGAAACACAATGGATCACACTTCGCCTACATTTGTGAGTGGAAAAGACATTCGTCTTCCTCTGGATTTTCAGGCTCACTTTGTTGTACCTTAGTGATGGAAACAGTGGCAATGAGTTTTTCATCAATGATCTATTTTCCTTTGTCTAGGTTTGGTTCATAGTTGAAACCTACGTCTGATTCTAAATATTTTAGCTCCGACACCAATGACTACTTTGTCTAGGATTCAATGATAATATGAGTGGGGCTCTTGTTTTTTTTTTCTGGGCAAATGCTAAACTACTTATATTAAGAAAATGAAAAAAATATATACAAGAGGTCGAAACCTCTGAGAGCGTATGAACAGCTCTCTATCAAGTTTTCCCAACCAAAATTTGTGTTTACAAGCGTTGACATAGTGCCTATTCTCACAATTACACTTCCAGTCTACAGTTTTAGACATAATGACATGGAATTTAACAAAATGCATAAACGGAAACAGACTGAACAAAGCATAGATGCCTGTTAGAAGAGGGACGCTGGATTGATGACACGCGTCGAAGAATCTTCAAGCTTCCCGGACTGAGCACAGGTGGCACACGTAACCAAAAAACCAAAGGCAAGCTAAGCGCAGGTGGCATGCAGGATGCTTCCCGGACAGAGCACAGGTGGCACACGTAGCCAAAAGACCATAGACAGGCTGAGCGCAGGTGGTCATCGTAACAAAACCAAAGACAAAATCGCTGGAGAAGTACCTTAATCCTTCCCCTCCTTGGCTGCCGTCGGGTCCTCTGTTTCCTTCTGCTTGGCAACTTGCTGCTCTGCCTCCCATTCAGCTTTCTCCCGTTCTGGATCCGGCACACACACTACTTCCATACCAGCCGGTATGTCTTCCAGCCTCAGAATTCCTGGAGGGAGAATAGGATACAGGCGACTTCCAAAGAAGCGCGCAGGCTTCTGGTCATCTTCAGGCATCTTCTTGGCTTGGGGGTCCGTCTCCTGATGCTGATCTGAACTGGTAATTTCCATGTCCATAAGGCTACAGATTTCACGAAGGGCTTCATTCTGCTCCTTAGAATGAACTCCTGTGCTTTCCTCTTCGAGCTTGCTCTGAGAGGAGGGTAGGTAGGAGCTTTCCTCCTGGCTTCCACCCTGAGAGGAATTGTTGGGGCTTGGCTCCTGCTCCTCAGAAATCCCCTTTCCCTTACCTTCTTCTCCTTCTTCCTCCATAAAAACCACCGTGATTAAAGTAGAGACAATTGGCTTGTTGGTGCAACGGAAGTATTTGAACTTAACCGTCTGCACCGAGTTGCTAATATCAAAGTCAGAATCCTCAGAACCAGGAGAGCTGGGCGAGGCATAAGCCAACGGGGAGACCCGCCGCGGGCTATGAACGCCTCTGCCACCAGGGTTCCCCCTCTGACTATGATTCCTACCTCTATGCGACGAAGCATGTCCTCTAAGAGGCATCCTTAACCTGTAAAGCTGTAGCAAGGTTTGCTTTGCTCGCCTTTCCGTGATAAAGTGTAACAGTGGGGACCAAATCTCAAACTTCTCTCTGCCTCTGAAGCAATTCTGCTTCCCTGACCAGAAATTGGGTTTGCCTCTGGGCTTACTCTCACTCACACTCTCCTTCTCTGCCCACAAACCCACATTATCTTGCAGAGCAGAGCCGAAATCCCTTGCCTGTTCAGACAGGCCTGTCAAACTGAACTCTCCGCGCCCAGACATTCTGGCTGCTTCTGTCTTAATTCCTTGGTAGCTCGGGTGATGGGAATGGCATTGAATGCCATTGAATGCGCGTTTAATGGATTTCATTAATCGCAGGTAAGTTGCCTTCGCACCTGAGGCTCCTCATGGCATTCACGTGGCTAGCTTCTATCAACGTGTCACCCGCATCCGGGTAATCCTTTGCTGCTATCTGCATGTCACCGTTAAGGATTTCCAGAAAGGTTGCTCGTTCCGAGTCTGAAACTATGACCTGTGGGGTTCCTTCCTGGTGCTCCTTGCCTTGCTCTGCCCCTAGATTGGCCAGGAAGTCAGCTGCTTTGTTCCCTTCACACCTGGTGTGCTTGAATGAAGTGGCTTTGTTGTTCTGAAGCCAAGTCTGGAGAGATTCAAGCCTGGTTGCCATCCTCCAACTCCTACTGACTTTCTGGGCTGCAGAGCCTTGCTGTATCTTGGTGGCCATGTTAATTATGATTTGAGAATCTCCTTCCGCTATGAGGGGTATGTATCTCTGTTGTTGAGCAATTTGGAGTCCTTTCTAGAGTCCTTCTAGCTCTGCAACATTGTTAGTATTCCATCCTATGGATCCGAAGTAGACTTTAAGAGGGATTCCCTGAGAGTTTCTTATAATGCCTCCATATCCTGTGATACCTGGATTGCCTTTGGACGCTCCGTCGAAGTTGAGAATATAAGTATTTTGAGGGGGAGGTGTCCAGTTGATGGGCGTGTTTTTTCCCCTCGTGACAGAGGTGCCTTGAGATGAGTTAGGAGGAGTGATTTGGAATTGCCAATTGTTCCATATTGCCTGCTCCTGATTGCTGGAAGGAAAATCCTCCTGGGACCAGCTTTTGATCGAGAGAGTTTCTTGAAGGTTCTGCTGGATGATGGTCCAAACTTGCTCCAAATCCATAGCCTGATCTTTAAATACTCTCTGATTTCTTTCTTTCCAGATGTTCCACATTACTGTACCTGGGATGATTTGCTAGAGAGTATTGAGTATATTACACTGATAGGGCTGCTGTGGCCAAGATCGGAGTGTGTTGTTTATGTCACCCTGGACTCTTACTTCCTTCTGGCAACGAAAAGAAACTTTCTCCCATATTCTGCGACTGAGGGGACATAGGAGCATAAGATGTGCTGTTGATTCTTCCTCTATTTTGCAGTTAAGGCATATTGAAGGTCCTGCAAATTTCCGTTTTCTGAGATTGTCCCAGGTAAGAGTTCTGTTGTGTGACAGCAGCCAAAGAAATGTGGAAATCTTCGGCCAGATGGGGGGTTTCCAAATTCGCTCCCATATTTTATCTTTGATGTAGTTTCCTTTTATGGTAATATGGTAGGCTTCTGTGGATGTGAAAGTCCCTTTCTCTGCATAACCCCATCTTAGTGAGTCTGGGCCATCCTCCTTAATTATTTTCCTCTTTTTTAGCTCCTCTGCTAAAGCTGTTTGAACCGCCTCTGGGTCGTGGGGTAAGATAGCGCTGGCTTCCTTCCAGTCACGATGATCGAAGGTATTATTAGTTGTCCAGAATTGATTGATCTTTCCCTGTTGTATGAGATCCTGATTGGGGATGTCTTGAATGATGTTGTTTATACTGGGTAATTGCTGCCATGAGTCTGTCCAGAAGCGTGCAACACATCCATTCTTGACTTCCCAAAAGCTATGTTTTTGTATTAGGTCCCTGTTTAGAAGTGCTGAGTTCCAAATAGCTGAACCTTTGCTAGTTTCTGTCATTCTGATGCGCTCCTCCAGTGGCAAATTGTTGGCGTATTTCGCTGTCCATATTTGTGCCCATTGTGTATCTGGATATGATAGCCATTTCCACCATATTTTTGCACCCGTGATCATATTACTATGTTCAGGATCCCGTAGGCCAATTCCTCCTCCAATTTTTGGGAGACATGCTTTCTCCCACTTGACCAGTGCCCATTTCCTATTTGGACCAGAGCTGCCCCATAGGAAGTTTCTCTGTTGATATCACAACACTTTCTTATTTCTTTCTTCATCTTCCCAACACCATTATTTGTGTGCAACTTCTATGGGTTGTATTGGGGTGGTCTAACTTGGCTCTGTTCTTTGTTTTGTGGTTTGGGGATTCCCTTTCACTGCTTCTACTATGAAGGGTTCACAAATCCAATGTATCACTTCTTTTGTTTAAATTTCTGCTCAATTTGGACAACATATCACTATGTTGCACCAAGCGAGGAGATGTCTAGGAAATCCATTTCTGTCTAGATGTATGATAACCATGGTACTTGAGCACCAAATGTAGCTTAGAGTCTTTTATACCCATGTGGGTGCGTAAGTTATGAAAACTATTTGTGAACTCTGGCATTGCTTGGTCTCTTTCATGTTGTAGTGTGGTCCATCTCATGTACTGGTCTTCATAGCTTCCAACAAGGTAATATTGTTCCTTAAAAACATCTCTTAAAGAGCCCCAAGTAGGTGTGACTACAAATAGTGGATATTCCTCGTTGAACCTTTTCTCACAGTAATTTTTCCACCAATCCTTAACATGTGGAGTGACCTTAAGGAGTGCAAAGGTAATATTTTCTCTATCGGAAAAAATGTGGATTGAAAAATATCCTTGTAGAAAATTTAACCAATTTTCTAAAGCATCTGCCTCTTTTTGACCTTTAGATATAGGAATATCAAAATTAACTTGTATCTTAAAATGGTTAGCGCCTCCAAAGCGACCACTTAATGAAGACGTGTCACTTATTTTCATCTATCAAAGGATCTGTGAAAAATTATCCATCATCTCATTCCCTTGTCCCTCGAGGGATTATTTGAGAAATATTTTAATAATATCTCCTACTCCCTCATATTTCTTTTCTTCCACCATGGGAGGCCATTGGGGTCAATGAGGATGGTCTTGCAAGGTCTCAAGCAATTTGAGTCCCAATTCCATATACCCCAACCTCATTCGGGACATGCATAGAAAAACAGAAAAAGTGCATACCAAATTGATACCACCAACTTGATTTTATGAAGGGAATGAAATGAAATATATATTAATAACCAAAAACACATATATACAATGAAACTTTACTTCAATTAAATAATGAAAAATGTTGAAGACTGTATAGAAGTAGAATGAAAGGAAACTAGCTTGAATGGTGGTAGCTTATCTTTGAGAAGAGATGTGACAACCTCGCTCATTATTGAATTGTATTACAATGAGGCTGTGAGTCCTTTTTACCTTGAATAAGAAATAATAAAACTGTAAACATCCAAAAACGTAACCCTAGGAGATGAAGTGCTAAAGGCTTATGAGCTCCGATGGGGTATGTTGGAACAACCAACTTTTGAGGGTCATAACTTTGGTATATGATGTTCGTTTGGTGAACAAGATATCCCATTGGAAAGGTCTACTTGAATACAATCTTTGGATTTCGATAAATTTTATGAATTGCATTGGCCCATTTCCCAAAAAAACCATTTATTGAATCAAAATGACTTTGAAAAGTCAAGACTTGAAAATTGCCAAAAATAAAAAAACTTCCAAAATAAGAAACTCTGCTGCCAAATAAGAAACTATGTTGTGAGCCAAGTGGAATATGTTGGTGGTCACTAATATCCACTTAGATCAGTAACCGTACTTTTCTAATTTGTGTTGAATTGACATTAATATGTTTCCTTCCTAGTAAAATGGCAAATATCAAAAATACTAACCAAACCATTTTAGGATTGAAAAATAATTAATATTTTCAATATTGGCCATCCCAATAGGAAAGAACCTGTCACTCTCAATTCAACACAAATTCAAAAAGTAAAGTTATTTTCTTGTACAACTAAATTGTAACATGGCTCTAGAAAATTAGATTACTTCCCATACATTATTAATGTGAATGTAACCAAAAGGATTAAGACTTTTAGATAAATTAAGGTAATCTTAAGACTCTACGATGCCTTCTAACAAATGAAAAAATTCCATAAGATATTAGATTCCCAATAATAAGACAAAATCTAATTCAATATGGAAGGATACTCGACACATAAGTTTATCTCAAGAATACTATCCCTAAAATCTATTTTTTGTTTTTTTTTTATTTAAGTACTATTTGTTATTATTTATTGAAATAGAGTAAAACAAAAAACAATATTATATGGACGTACTTTTTGTTGGCACCAATTTTCCTTATGATGTGATCATTATTTAAAAAAAATAAAAATATTTTCTAAAAGGATAGTGCAATTAAAGTCACTATGATTTCTTTTTGTATTGTGATTTTGAAAATATTGAATTTTCATATTAGGTGATTTTGAGAACCATAAACTTATTCAATGATAAGGTTTAGAAAAAAAACCATATAGCAATAGATTATGTTGTAAAAATATATGGTTATACTTTTGTTGAAGTTGGATGTTTCTAAATATTGTCATAAAATTTGTTGTTTTAGTTGTCTAAAAACTCTTAAGTGAAGAAAATATTTTAGCCAAGAATTTAAAAAATTCTTGATTAAGAGTTTTACCATTTACTACAATTTTATAAGTAAAAAAAAACTTTTCTCAATTTAGAGATTTCCATCTAAATGTCTCATTCTAAATAGAGTTACCCATCTTCATGTTTTCACTTATGGGCTTGCTTTCCAAAAGTTATTTTGTTTTATTTTTTTATTGTTTCTATTCTATGTCCTTCAAGAACTAGTAACTAAGTTGAATAACTCTCATGAGGCGCTATTTTGAATCCATTGAGTTGTCACTATAAACCTTGGATTGTGTTGAGCCCGCAACAATGCACTATTAAGTCAAAAGGTTCAAACCAAGATGGGAAGCATTAGCATTGTGAGTCTCAATCACTCAATCTAGCCTTGATGGGTAGGAAAAGTAAACTTGTTATATTATTTGTGAATTGACAATTTTATTAGGCTCATGTAAATATATTTTTCTCTTTATTATATGCATTCCCATCTATAAGCAAGTAATTCTAGGAAGACAATATTCTAATTATTCATATTTGTATAACTTAGAGGGTTATATGTCATTCTCACATTACAACGATTATGTCAATAACTTCTTGTAATAATACAAGATTGCAAAACTTTTATGTTCAAATGAAGATTGAAAAACATGAACTAGAGTAATAACCAATAAATAGAGAAGTTGTAGCCATGAAAGAAAAAATTTAACAAGAACTCCAAGATAGTGTTCATGAAATACAACTAGGAAATGATGACAACCTTCCTCTCCCAAATGATTCAAATAAATATAGCCTCATTATGAGTATGTAGCTCCAAGGAAATATATGAGAAGATAAAAGTTAAATGGATACATTGCTTTTCATAGACAACAAATATATAACTTGGAACTAGAATTTAAAAGTGTTATAGCCTAATCCTACAACATTTTAGAAATTGACAAAACAAGTATATGAGGTCATTGCACTTTGGGGAAAATATCATCTATGGAAAGCCTCATCAAGTAAATCCAAAAGATAGAAAGGAAATGGAAGTAACCCAATATGAAACATTAAATGGATTATAATTAGGTCATGCAATTTATATTTCTCCTACCTAACATTCATGTAGAGAAACATAGTGATATATAAAGAGGTAAGAATAGAATGGTAATTATATATTGGGCATTAAATGAAATCAAAATCAATTTCAAGTACCCTATGCCTCATGGAATACTCTCCTTTAATATTTAACAAGTAGTAGGATATATAGTGAATTTGATTTCAAAAGTGGATTCCACTAGATAAGAACATATCCTCTAAGAGACATACACAAAACTACTTTAATTACACGAAGAGGAGGTTAGTTTGAATGACTTGTCATGCCATTTAGATTATGAAATGCACTGAGCTATTTTGAAAAATGGAAAGATTCTCTCTCTCTCTATATATATAACTTCCCTTGGGGAACACAAGGTCCATGTAGACAAATCCCTAAAACCCATTCAAGAAAATGGAATTACATTATCATATTATAAGATGGAGATATTCAAAGAAGAAATATAATTTCTAGGTCTTGACATATAACCTAAAAAAAATACTGGTCCAACCACATATCAGTGAGAGGAGAAAAATACAAGTTGATTTTAACAAGCACAAATGTTGTTATCGCGAGGATACCAACATTGGTCAATTTCAATGTAATTAATTTGGTTGAAGATATCCCCACATATTAAATATTGGTTAGTCAACCGTATGGTTCAAAAATGAAAGTGATCATTTCCTCATAGAAAAATAGAATTAAACTCAAAAGGAATGGTATAAAGATCATCATACCCTTAGATCCTAGGGAAGAGAAGTTGTGGATGGATCCTTCGGAAGAGGAGATGAATGCTAGAGGTGATAAAGATGATGTGTAATCTTATGCAAGAGGATAATTATAACATGGTTCACGCTTTTTGATTAGTCAAAAATTGCATAAGGAATATAAATTTGAAAATTATGAGTCAAAAGAAAAAGAGTGCTACACGATTAAATCCACCCTAAGCATTTATTTTACTCTTTATTTTATATCAAAGTAGTTATTATAGTAGAAATTGCGCATAATCCACGAACTTCAATTCCAGCACCATGATTCAAAGAATGAGATTCAATGTCGATCCATATTGATGAGGTGTGCAAGTTGATTACAAAATAGGACCAATTGCAGAGTTTGGAGTAGTTGTTCGCAATACAAGCTACAAAATGGTGGGACACATATGCACCCCTTTTATAGACTTGGACCATCGTAACCACATATTTTGTCAAGCATATCAATGGAAAGTTATCAACCACAGCTAATATACCCAAGTCTATGCCAAGATTTGATGCTTTGGTTCACATTGAAGATTGAGAAAGGAAATGGATAAAATTTAGATATATAGATGAAAGAGCACTATAGAAAATTCATGTTTTCCCTTTGGGGGAATTAAGGGGTTTTAAACTTTTAGTGAGCAAATATTTTGTATCATAGTACATTTTTACAAATCACCTCAAATAGCCCATCTTATTTTAAGGGAGAGGGTAAAAAAGGTAAATTTAGCCCTTGAAATTAGGAGTTACAATCTTCAAGAATAGGTTTTATTTAAGTGAATCCATTCGCCCATTTTCAAGAATATGTTTTATTTAAGTGAATCCTATGGGCCAAAGGCCCAAATACCATATTTATAAAAGAGGTATGGTAAATTAATAAAAATATAAATAAATGAGAGGTATGATAAATAAATAAAGCATTTTTTATATTTACTCCATAAAGTCAACCTAATATACTCAAGGGTGTAAACAATAAAAATATAAGTTAAAGTGGAGGTATGGTAAATAAATAAAAATTTAAAATAAACTAGACCGTATGGTATAAATAAACCTCTTTTTATATTTAGTTCCATAACCCTCATTCTATTTATGAAGGCTTCAAGAAAGATTTTATTTAAGTGAATGCTAATGGGCCAATACCATAATTTGTAAAAGAGGTATGGTAAATTAATAATATAAATACGAGAAGGTTGGTAAACAATAAACATTTTTTTATATTTACTCCTAAAGTCACCTTAATATTTACGGAACACTCAAAAAATGCCATTATATTTTAAGGTGAAACCTATGGGCAATACTAATGGGACAAATACCATGGATAGATTGGTTATATACCATGCAAAAAAAACATTATTACCCTAATATTAAGTATTAAATAAAAATAAAAATGGCACATGGTATGACCCCATGGTATTCACCAAAACTGGGCACATGGTATTGGACCAATTGGTATTCCTCTGGGAATGTTAGCCCATTTAAATGGGGAATTAAACCAGCGTAGATCCCTCTTTACTCTGGATCTACTAACGCCCCGGAGGTATCAAATATCATGATATGCAAACTAGCATAAAGTGAAAAAAAAAAATATTTGATCCCTCTCGGGGCTTGGTGGATCAAGAGTAAAAATGGATGTTGTAATTTAATGTATGTTAAACAGGTTAGCTTGTTTAAAATAAAAAATAAAATAAAAGTCAACTATTAATTTTATTAATTATTATAAATTACTAATAGTAATTTTTAAGCTGCAGGTTTATGATAACCCATGGTATTGACCCATGGTAATACCAAGATCTTACAAGATTTTATAATTGAGTAAAATATTCGCCATGTCCTGGTGAGAGATTCGCCAAAAAATTATATATACATATCATATTATTGATAAAATCCGCCTTCCATTTTTCCTATATACCATGGAGATTCACCCATTTATTATACATATAAATTTAGGGGGGTTCTTAAAATTTTCCCTGAGCATGGTATCACATGTTCCCAAGGACACTCGATAATGTACCTTACAAGTGGTAGAAGATTGAAGAGGCATAAGGTGAAATGTATATCTGGAAAGGACTTAACGAGTTTCATTAAATATTTTGCGTTCAACCTAGCAAAATCCCACATAGAAGAACCAACCATTATGGCCACAAATTGTTTAGATAAACCTACCATGTGTACATAGAAATGGTTGGAAAAAATAGAGTCTAGTCACATTAAGGGAAATTTAAGGTCTAAAATGGCTCCCCTAAGGAAAATAATAAAACAATAATTGAAATAATAAAATAATATTTATGAATTTTCAAAGGGAAAGAAAGAGAAATACCCCTTTAATTGAAGTTTTGAATTATCATTTTATAGGTTTATTAAAATTTTAAGTTTATGCACTCATTGGATGTGGAATAAATTTGCATCCAACAAGTACCTAATCAGAATACCTTTGATAGATCTATAGTGAAATAAATTGGAAATATGTGAAAAAATTACGTTTCTTTTCAAAGAAATATGTTTTTCACGCATTACCAATATATCTCACTATGAGTCTATCAAAAGTATGCAAAGTAGGTACTTAGTAGATGTGGAATTTAATTCTACATTAATTGAATAACTATACTTGAAATTTGAGTAAACCTATAAGGGTATAACTTGAAAAAATCATTAAAAATACAGTTTTCTTCCTTTCCCTCTAAAAATATTTGCCTTTATGGTTGACATCATCATCTTGAATCCTATTGGTTCTTTTAAAGTTGATTTTGATAGTATATTTTTTTGTTTTAAGGCCCATATTTTACCTCAAAATTTCCTTAATGAGGGTGAAATCCCATAAACCGAGATAAGTGACTTGACTGTGAAATATATTTCAACCACATGAACTATAATCATTACATGGAATACTTGAAGCACACCACCTAAATGATGAACACATGAGAAAATGATATAACACCTCACACAAAAAATATTAGATACAACCAACATGCACAATGAAATCGCCATAGAAATAGAAAACCAAAAATGCAATGAAAAAGGAAGAAACCCTTGTCAAGTTCTACAAACCCCTCCCTTGATTGAATGAGAGAAGTCTTGAGGGTCTCTATCCTACTAAAGGTTGAAGCCACCATGTTATTCATTTTGGGAGAATCAAACACCATATTAAATGAGTAAATCCCATTGTTGATAGCCTGAAATGACCTCATTAACATTTGGGAAACCACCCAGTCAGAACCCAAATAAGTTTGGGATAGTGGATCCAACTGGTTTAAATTGGGCCTAGTTACCATTGTGGATATTACTCTAGCTAATGGATACTATAGGATATGGTAGCTAAATGGGAATATGAAATGTGGAGGGATGTTTCTAAGTGATTGCAGGAAAGAAAAATATATTCTAACTAAATATATCGTATAATGTATATAACATGGGCACTAATGCATATGTGAAATTGAGAGGCAACGTGAACAACTAGAAATTTAGATCTCAAATTATTTTGTTGATTAAAGATACACTGCAAGCAAAATATTTAATTTGATTAAATGGTTAATTGAATTAAAATTGAAATAACATTCACATATGAACATATAAACTTATAAATCATTATGCCTATGAATGAAATAAATAATAAGACAATAATGAATTATTATATCATTCAATCACAAACATAAACAACACTTAAATGATTCCAATCATAAATTTAAGAAAAATAATTAATAATAGTACTGAATCTACTCTATCTCATTAAAACATGGAATCAAAATGGTTCTCTACTTATTTCGAAAAGAGAAAAGTACAAAAGTGTAATAGGGCCTTTTCTTTACAAAATCTAGAACCCTTTGCACTGGGCCCAAGGCTTGTTTAAATAGTTTAAAATCATGAAAGGGGAGTAGTATGATCTTTGAGATTCTCTCAACAAAATAGAATCAAACCTACACAAAATAGAAACTTCGTTAAAACCTTTCAAACTGAAATGAAATTCTTAACTTGGAGGAGCAGTTGTTGATGAAGAACCATTGGGTGTTTTCCATTACTAATAGACTTATAGAATATGAGCTAGTTTGAGGGGTGAGTGAGGTTTGATGCTCACTTGAAAGATATACACTTGAGTTTCAAAGGCTGGTAGTAGCTCGCTAATCTGCTCATTATTGACCTTATTTACTTGAAGATAATCGTGAGGTTTAATGAGAAATTCCTATATTAATTTTAAATTCACCTTTGATAGCTGCTCAATCATGTCACAAGACTCTTCTCTGTTACTCTATATTTTGGATTTCAATGTTTCTACTTCTGGGAGAGTTTCTTCTGTATCAAATGAAAGCATCTTTGCTTGCTTAAGAGACTGAAAAACAAATTATACTATAGAATTAGAAAGCATCTATGCATCTTTTACGAGTTCTTTGATTAAGTGAATGTGGGTCTTCCAAACATGTAGAACCTTGGACTTTTGCATTTCATTAATTCTAGGCAAGTTTGGAAAGTGTTTCTTTGGATCTTCCCACCATTGCAAAATATCATTATGCTTTCAATTTGCATCATCACACTGATTTTCCATATCAATCAAATAATCAAGGAAAGAATTGACCAATTTATCCTAAGCCTGTATTGTGCCTAACTTATCATAGAATAGATATTGTTCATGGTGTAGTTTTTTATTTAGGTCATGGGATTCATGCTTAGATTTGGAAAGATCTAAAATACTTGCCTTAGCCTGCTCTATCTTCTCCTGTAATTCATTCATATGGATATCTATTCGCTTAATTTCGGATTCACATTGGCTTTTGATCAGAGAAATTTGAGCTTACATCTGAGCTTGAGCCTATAAAGAGTCCTTTTCCAGTTGATGATTTTTTTCATCCTTATTTCTAATGAATTTACTGACTTTAGAAGTTGTGTCAATATTTTCATTTGCATAAGCTCCTACATACTAGGCCAATTCTTCAAATACTTCATCCAGAGCATTGGATGATATTTCCCAAATCACCTCCATAAATTTTGTTGATAGGGTAGTGGTTGTTCATAAATCCCAAGTTTCAATAGTCTTTATTTTATTTTTACTCCTCCTTAATATAGCATGTTGTTGTGGGCTATAAAAGACTCCAATAGGAGGCATTTCTAGTATCTCAAAATGAGACTTAGCATTTGGACCAGGACTCTGTTATGAAATAGGAAATACACTAATAGGTGTTTTGACTAGCACTTTAGGATTTGAAAGACTTGGTTTTGTATTTGATGGAGGTGTTGCAAGCTATGGATTTTTAGTGTTTTTTCCTGGACTTTTAGTTTCAGCTAGTGCTTTTCCTAGGTCCTGAATCTACTGCTTCCCTCACAGTTCTGGGATCATCATCAGTAACAGATAAAGAAAAATTTGAACAGAAATAAGATGGACTATACCTTTCTATCTTCCTTCTTTCTCGAACTGATCTTCTCACAGTCGAAGTTTGTGGCTTTTCATCTTCTGATTCCTCTTCTGCTATAGAGCCTTTTTCTTCCTCCTTTAGCTCAAACTCTATCTTCTCAAGTTCCTTTGGTAGGACTTCATGTTTAATAACATATTTCATATCTCTAAACACCACATCTTAGTTGTACACAACCTTCCTTGTTTATGGGTTCCAAAGCTTATAACCTTTTAAACCATCCTTATACCTAATAAAGACGCACTTTTCAGATTTACTATCCAACTTTGTTCTTTTCTCCTTTGGAACATGTATATATGTATCAAATCCAAATACCCTCATGTGAAAGAGAAGGTTTCTTACCAGCCCATACCTCTTTTGGAGTCTTATCCTCCAACGCTAATGAAGGTAATTTGTTGATCGGGTAACATGCAGTGTCCACCACCTTTGCCAGAATTCCTGTCCTAACTCGACACCACTGAGCATGTTTCTTTCCCTTTCCATCAACATCTAGTTCATTCTTTCTAAAACTCCATTTTGCTCAGGTGTGTATGGATTAGTCTTTTACTATGCTATACCACACTTCTTACAAAACTCTTCAAATTCCTTCTTGCAAATCTCTCCACCGTTATCTGTCCTCAACACCTTTATCTTCTTCTCTGTCTGGTTTTCCACCAGAGCCTTAAATTATCTAACCCTGTCAAAGACTTCAAATTTCTTCCTGAGGAAATATATCCATGTATCATTGACAAGTCATCTATAAATAATACATAGTACACAAACTTCCCAGTGATGGGACTGACACAGGTCCAAACACATCATTGTGCACAAGCTCTAATATTTGTTTCACCCTCTTACCACCAGAGGGGAAACTCACCCGATTATACTTCCCATATACACAATTTTAACAGAAATCAAAATGCAAAGAGCTATTATACATGCCTTCTACCATACCATTACCATGAATTATTCAAAGGCCCTTATCTCCAATATATCCAAGCCTTTGATGCCTTAGCATGGTATTTTCTCCAGAGACCACTAGATTTTTTGCTCCACTTTTAGGAACCACAGAACTATTGTACCCATCAATAACAGTGCTACCTTGAAGCTTGCATATAGTTCCAATCTGAACTCCCTGCATCAATATTAGTGCTCCCCGAACCATCTTGCAGATATCTTTCTTGAACACTAATTTTACACCTGCATCATCCAACTTGCTTACAGAATCAGATTTTTGGCCAATGCAAGAATATGCAAAACAACCGGAAGTGTTCTAACACCTTGCAACTTCAACTTGAATTTTTCACGACCAACGACTCTAGCCTTCCAGTCATCCCCTAATAAGATACCACCACCATAATATTTCTCATACTCGCAGAACCACTCTCTATGGGGAGTGAAGTGAAAGGATGCACCTAAGTCAATCGACCATGCCTTATGATCTACATGTGTACTTGAAGAAGAAGCCAAGTAGACATCCCCACCTTCATCTAAGGTGGTTTTTGCCTCTACAAAAGGAGCATCATCAGGTCCCTTTCCTTTCTTAGGAGCTTTAGATTTACAGTCCCTTTTGAAGTGCCCTTCCTTTCCACATTTCTAGCACACCTTTACATGTTTTCCTAGAGATTTAGATCTCCCACTCAAGGACTTGTTTTTGTTTCTTTTTCGGGACCATCCTCATACTAAAAGGGCATCATCATTTTGGCCCTCCATATTCTTCTGTCTCATCTCCTCTGACAGTAAGCATGAGACTATTTCATCAAACTGCAAGGCAGTTGCATCGCTACATATTGCAACAACCAGACTATCCCATGAATATGGTAGAAAACACAAAAAACTTATGCACTTATCTTCATCTAAAATTTTAATATCAATAGATAATAACTGGCTTACCATAGTATTAAATGCATTCAAATGATCTTTCACTAAGTCTCCATCTTTCATCCTCAAGTTATACAGCTTTTTCTGTAGGAATAGTTTATTCACCAGAGACTTAGATTGGTACAAAGTCCCTAACTTGTCCCACAAAGCCTTCGCCAAATCTTCCCCTGATACATTTAGCAATACTGAATCTAAGACACACAATCATATTGTGCTCTTTTCCTTCTGATCCAACTTTGCCCAGTCTTCAGCTGACATATTTGTTGGTTTAGTACCCAGATCTACCACGATCCACTGATATTTATCCACTAGCAGATCCTCCATCTCGAGTTTCCACAACTCAAAACTCTAACCATTAAATTTCTCAAACTCTGTATTTCCGCTACTCACCGCCTTCTTTCACCATAAGAATTGATCCCATAGATTTCCCATTGAATAGGATCTACCACAGGCCCTAGCAAAAAACCCCTCAACAACAAAGGCGTCCCCTTGAAGCCAAAACAAGTTTGATACCAAATGTAGGTTTTAACCCTATACATAAATTACCTGCATACGAATTCTAAAAACAGAAAATAAACAACGGAGAGAGCATAAAACATAAAATCGAAATGAACACCCACTAGGATGTTTTTAGCCATAATAACCGAAATGAAAAGCCACTAAGATGTTTTTCCCATCATTCAGCTTTGAATGTGTGTCTCATGACCGCAGTCTTATATGTTTTTACATGAATTTTTAACTAGGGCTGTTACAGAACCCTCTTCCTTGGGGGAACACTGTCCTCAGTGTTCATTGACACCTATAACCAAAAAGACTGTTGAAAACAAAAAATACTGCCCATGGAGCTTTATAGCATAGATCGTTGCAGTATTTACTATGACCATATGCTAAAACATGGCAAACATACCATTTACTAGAGCTTTATAAACCAACTCGATACATTATTTACATTAATATACACATATTCACACATACACATTTTCTTTTCTAGCAAATAAAAGGATATGATGCCTGTTTCAATCAACAAGGGAATCTAGAGGCTCACACCTCCAACCTCAAAAGTAGTACCAAGATTCACCTCCTTCCCAAGAAGTCTAGAATCCATTTCCAAAGTCAAAATTGCATCCAATGTCTAGCGCTATAATCCTGTGCCACTTGTCCTCTCAGTGAACAGTTACCGGCTCATTGTTCCAGGACGCACTCCCAATGTGCATCTTATTCAATCTAGAAATGCTAATGACTAAAACAAATCCATCCCTGACCTTCCATTCTCTTCTACATAGCCCCTCAGGAAATCCGGTCACCCCCTTCCATACAGTCACACACCTTCCAAGTTCTGTTGGCACCCCCATTCCATGCAGTCCATCCCTTGGCAAGGCTTCCTCACATTGGAAGTCACAAAGAACCAAGGCATATCCTGCCTCAAACCATCATACCAGTCATAGCATGCTCATGGCAACCAATGGACATTACTGGGTACCACTGTCCCACAATGGCTCTGCTCCAGAATACTTTACCAACACACTGCTACATTTTCCAATTCCTTTTGTTGTTTCAAATTATTACAGTCAATTTCAACCACCAAACTAGACATTTCCGTGCTTCCTGTACCAAGCACATACCTTCCATTAGATTTAAAATAATTTGAAATAAATTCACATCATACCTCATTGGTAGCTCATCAAAAAGGTACACTTGCAATCATGTTTATTTCCTATCATAACAAGTCAAAATAGAATCTTTGACCAAATCATCATGTATAAACATATCACATCAGGTTAGCTCAAAACACAACCATCATAGATCAAAATCATAAATCACATGTAACCATCATAAACCAAAATCATAGATCACATATAATCATCATATACTAGAATCATAAATCACATGCATAATAAAATTGAAATAAAATATTGATACTTATCCTTTAGTTGATCCTTAGCTTCTACCTTTGTCCTTATTTTGTACACACATTGGATCAGTTGCCACACCCGACAAACACCCAGTGCCTTCTCCTCAACCATGTGTAGATACACATAATGTGCATCACACACATACAACCAAACATGACATACAACACCATGTAATTCATGCATCTACACCTGACACACCATACATACACCTACACCTAGTGTACAACACAACACAATACATGTGCCTACACCAAGTGTACACCACCACACAATACATACACCTACACCCAGTGTACAACACAACACAATACATGCGCCTACACCCGATATACACCACACAATACATATACATACACAAAGTACAACATAACGAATACACATGTCACAATACCATGATTGCACAATGCACATACATAATGTTGCACGCTCGTGACACAACATGTATGACACACACACAATACCACATGTACACGAGTACCATATGTACAACATGTACACACTACCTCCTATACAAAGCTCCACCTGCACAGCATGTACACAATGCCACATGTACATTGTACCACCTATACAATGTGTACACAATACCACATGTATACAGTACCACACACATGACATGTACACAGCACCACATGTACACAACGTCATATGCACAACATGTACACAACACCACATGCACACAACATCACATGTACAACATGTACACGACACCATATGCTCACAACACCACTTTTACAATCACGCACACAACACCATATGTACATAACAATGTATATACAACATGTACATAACACTGCATATCCCTTATGCACTCAATTCCATGTACATACAACACCGCATATCCATCATGCACACAGTATCATATGTACACAACATCACATATCCAACATGTACATAGCACCATCTATACCCAACACTGCATATGCAACATTCGTACAACACTATCTATACCACCCTATACATAACATTGCATAAACAACATGTACACTTACTATATATGCGCAACACCGCATGTGCACAACATCATAGATGCAACATGTACAACATATGCACAATAGTAGTACCACACATCCAAAACCACACTGTCTCTACCAAGAAACCTTGCTTCCAGTGTCTCTCTACCATCCATGCTTATCCTAGCATGTAGCAAAGCACATTGTTTTCATTCCGCTGATGTATCCTTCAGCGTTACATGTCATAACATAAACATAGGCATGATACAAGCATACAATATAAATTCATATGCACATGATACTGAGCTCATATATTCACCATGGATACTCTTCCCACTTGATTCCCGTAAGACTAGGAACCTCGTCATGTCATTCACCTGCATAAGCAATCATTCTTCCACAAGAATGATCCTTGACAACCCTATCAAACAATGACATATATACATGGATACATATACATATATATTAGCATAAAGCAAGCATGATCCATGATGACCCTGTTAAACATGGCATACATGCATACATACATGTACACATATATAAACATCAACATAATCATTATCACAACATAATTAGTAGATAACATAAGATCAAGGTTAAGAGGACTCTCTTTATCCATGCACATCATGCACAACATTGAGAGCAATCGTTCCCAACATAGACAAGGAATCTTACATCTCAAGTCCTTCTATTTTACCCTTTCTGGTTACCTTTCTCATGTCTGTACTAACACCGTCCACTTACCACAATGGACCCAACTAGTCCAACCAATTGTCATATTCTTACCTTTGATTTCCCTTACACATGCACCATGCTTCATCTAGGTCTCACATTGTTACACTGGACAATCCCTCTTGCGGACAAGAGTGATCTCCCTAGATCCTAAATGGAAATAAGAAACAATCATGACAAATGATCTTATCTTTCCCTAAGTTGAACTTATTCGAATTACAAGCAGTCTAACTAATGGATAAACCTCTTACCGGTTTCACGAAATGCCTGATGAAGATCCCTGGTTGTGACTTGATCTAACTCTTCAATGTTTGGTAGAACCTGCAAACATAAACCATAAAAAGGATCAAAAGCACTTGTGATATAGTAATTCAAACAACTTAGCCTAATGATCAAGGAAATTAGGGATTGAACTTGCCTTAATGAACATAATAAACAATTGCAAACTATTCATCATTCACAAAATACAAAATCAATGGGAGAAAGTGCTCATTTGTATTAATCAGAAGATAAGAGGAGCCTTACAACCTTCACCTTGATGCCATGAGGTCCCTCCCAAATGGCTTCAATCTCCTCCTTAGATAACAAATTCTCCTCCTTAGATAACTGAATTATGACCTCCTTCATCCCTTAACCCTCTAGTCCTTTTATAGATAAAAGAGGGGGAAGTTTCAGATCCCTAAGAAGAGGATGATCTCCTTTAATGAAGGATTAGGTTACCATGAGAAAAGGGATGGAGATGCATCTTATGAGGGTTATAGTTTGAATAGTCATCACCTGGATGCTTTTAGTTGGGAGATATTCAACCAACTATGTGTCTAGAATGTACTTTTTATTTTTACTTTCTAGAATTCACCTGTGCGGTTTTATAGTTATATACATAGTGAAAATCTGCACTGTTCTTCAAGTAAAGTTAAACGCGTGTGTAGGAAACTCTAGAGAAATCAGCACAGGTGGAACTTAACAAGGCGTGAGAGCTATTTGACCCGAATTTCTCATGGACTTTAACATATTTTGAGTTTTTGGACTTCTAATGGAGATGGTTTCAACATGTTCACAGATGGTAATAATATCCAGAAACCGATCAAGTGTCATGGCAAAAAATTGACGTGTAATAGATTGCCCCCTAAAATGCGAAGTTTGAAAAATAAGTTTAAAATATTGAAGAGCTTTATTATTCCAAGGATCGGATCAGAGGCAATGGTCAGAAACCTACAAGGAACATTCAAGGGGACATAATGAAAAATATATATCAAAAATCATCTTTGAGGTAGGCATTCCCATACTCAGAGTAAAGCGAAATTAATGAACAAGCATGGAAAAACTAAGATCATCTAGATGGTAGACACAACATGGACACAACCATCTATCTACATAATCATGAATATAAAATCTCCTCGCAACTTGGATTGCTGAAACTAGATCCAAGGTCTTTATCTCCATCTCTCGATCCACAGTATGATTCTAACCATGTGGGTGAATGTCTTGAAGTTGAACATGGCATAAACCACTTGATTACCGGTCAATGATGTGAACCGTAACAAGTACGAGAGAAACCACCAATAATGACAATGGTTCTCAAGGTTCTCCCAGTAAAATATATGAAGTGCAAATATGTGATCTGAATTCAAACACTCATTGAATCATTTGATCGAAGGCCAATGATGAGAACTTGTCATCGAAAGTGAAAAACTTGTCATTAAGGCATGCATGCTTCAAGGTACTAAAAGTTTCTAAATTAGCTTCCTAGATGATGAGCTGAATTTGATATGAAGTGATTCGTCATAGGAAAGCCTACGACACGAAACATGATATCAAGTTTTGAAATAATTGAAAGCACTGACTCAAGGATGGCCGACGCGAATGAAGAAAAAGATTTTGCAAAAGGATTTGAACCAAGGTTGAACTTCTCTTGAACACATAACAACACTATATTGATTTAGTAGCATTTGACTCAACGATAATAACCAAAACCATGAAGACTTTCAATGAGGTTTAATTAACTATAAGGAAAATGGATTTCCCAACCTGAACATGAATGTGATGGAGTGCCGTGTTCAAGAGTGACATGCTACCTTTTAACTGATGATGTAAAATGGACACCTTCCCCAATTTCCCCCCACCATTACTGGAAAGTACCTCTTTATTTTTTACAAGCTTGAGAGGATAACATATGCTTGGACTATAAGCTCATCCTTCGGATGAGTCCATCGAAGTATTTTTAATGAACCCTAAGAAGGAATGGTTCAGTCTCATCATGCTTAATGAGTCCTATACTGTTTAATTTTAACGAGTCCAGTAAAGGTGTAACTCGATGTCATTTTCTTTTAACAGTTTGAAAAGGACACAAAATAAAACCCATTCATCTCTTTAACTGTAAAATTTTAACCATCTCGGAGAAAGTAAAGCTCGACGTTTTTCATTTTTAGAGAGTTAGAAGAAAAACATAAGTAGACTCCATCAAGTTCTTTTTCATTAGTTTAGTCTCTCAGGTCCGAAAAAGGATAAAATAATACAAGAGAGAAATCTATTGACCATGTTTGATCAATGTATACCTTTTTCGTAAACAGTCCTGACTCAGTTTGTAAAAGGGGTAAACTTGTACTGAGCGTATGATTTTTCATTTACTTTTACGAGTTCCAACAAGCAAGTACTCAAAAACCTTTTCGTTTTTGAAAAAGTCTGAAAAGGGCTTAAAAGGAGACTTATGATTTTTCGCTTTTCGTAACTTTTTAAAGAGCATAAAAAGCGATAAAAGTCTGCTGAAATGTCAAAAATGATTCATCTGGACTCCGTTAACGATCTTGCACACTCAAACTCAATATTTTTAAAGCTTTAAAAACTTATAAAAGTGGGAAAAAGTAATTTATTTTTACCATTTGCATTTTCACTAGTTCATAGCAGAGAGAGGGGCTTTTACTGTAAAACTTCTAGGATTGATTTTGAGCCAACCAGTGGACGAAATCACGTGTCGTTTCCTCGAGGTAGAAGATCTTTCCATAACTTAGCTTTCTATCCATTTATTTTTTCATTTGAATCTTGAATTTGGGTTTTTGGAATAAAGATTTGTCCAAAAATGTGCCCTCGGGCCTAAGCGGGTTTTTCTCAATCAAGCCCACAAATTTTCCATACGGAAATTCTCGACCTGCGTGGAATTCTGTTGGAAATTTCCATGCAGCTATGCCCTATCCATAAAAGGGCGGTCGCGCAGGCATCGTGGGATATTTTCAAAACAAAGTTTGGGGCCCAAAAACATGAAATGAATTTCAAGAAAGATTCTAACTGCTTTAAAATGGTCATTTCAAGTCATTTTGCTTACTCAAAAATGGAATGGAGGGAGAGAGAGCACGAAGCAAATGATGTGGCTACTTTGGCGGATATGACCACTTTGTAGGCTCCCAGGAATTGTGACCTCCTGAAATATTGGCTAATCCCAAGGATGAAAGCCTAGGTAGATCTGATGACATTGTTGGTGAGGACCTGGAATGTCTAGGAAAAGTGTTTTGTGATCACTGATTGTTGCCTCACCGTTGATGTCGATGAAATATATTTCCTGACGTGGTTTTCTCATCGGGGAGCCAATCTTTACTTTTTGGATTAGGAGCAAGGGGAGACACTACTGATGGATACTTATGCCGCTCTTGCAGGGGCACACCGCCAAAAGATGGATGGATTTACATTCAATCCATCGAAATTTTACCCTTGAGGACCATTGCTTTCATTGTTTGCAAACTCTGTGGCAGTGTTTTCCTCCATCTACCAACCTGGGTAGAGATGCATATGGTCATGGAATGTTGGGAGTCCATGATATACAACTAGTGCGAGGCAGTAGTGATAAATATGAAGGGTCGACTGACTAGATGCAAGAATGGTAAACTGAAAAATTTCGGTTATGGTGCCATTCTAGTTGCTTTTTCCCTAGAAAGGGTTCCTATTCTTCGGCCACAACATATTCGGGCAGATGAGGGGGGTTCGAGGGATCCACGCTTGATGAGGTGGGTTGCATTGATGGCACGCCATGGCGGTGACGGTCCTGTAGTGAGGTATACGACAATTTTTTTGACTGGCTGAGCAAGCAAATTGTTGTGATTAAGGACTTTCCATTTGCCGAGACAAATTATAAAGGTGACCCTGATATCCCACTTCCATCCGGGGCTCAATGGGGTGATCTAGGTAAGATTTTCTCATTTTTTGGCATATTTTCAAAGTTTTTAAAATTTTAAGTGTTTTTTGTCTTCAAAGGGAAATTGTCCGAAATGTATGTGTAGATGTGGGTCCTGTTAGCACTGCAGGAAGCTCTCCTAGGTTGTAGCTCCAAGATGCCTCGAAACATATAAATCTTCAATATCGTTTTATGAACTATTGGAATGGATTGGAGTTTGGATCAAGTCAGATGACTGTTTCAACTCTGTTTTCACTCAAGACATGCATGAACACCCTCAGCTTGACAAGGCTTTCGACCACTAATGCTTAATAGTTTATACATTCAATGAATAGATGGAGAATCCCGACTGTACCAGTAGATACATACATAAACACATATGAATGGCTAGTTAAAGAAATTAAATGAAGCTTACAAGTCTAATTTATCAATGCAGAGATAAGATGACAGTTATCTGGCATTCGACACAAAAGAAAACATGAATAACCTATTCAAGTGCAAGCTTAGAACAGAGGAGAAGATGGCGATTGAAAATGTAACAACAAAAGAAGCTTGTATTACTGGAATGAAGATGAGACGCTGGGAGGAATAGAGTATCCACGGTCTCCAAAAGTTGAACCCTTGATACTTCAATTGTTCAACCATTTATAGGCTTTTTACAATGCTCTCAAACCCTCTGAGGCTCAAGATGTCTTAATCTATCCCCTTTGTCTTCTTAACTACTTGACACCATAACTAGACAAACATGAGCTCATAGGTCTCTTTTTTTAATAACACGATAACCAAATTCTAGTAATTTTGCCACGCTGTCAGGTGGCTCACTCGTGCTAGCGACATTCCATGACCATTTCTGTTGGTTCGGCTGCATCATGTTGTTGTTTTTTCCCCTTTCGTCCATATATTTCGTTATTTCAGTTCAAATATCTGACTGTCAAAGAAAGCTGACAGAGCCAACAAATTTCCTCCTCTAGTGACTGGTGGGAAGTGGGATATGGGGCCATTGGATCGATATAATCAATGGATAGGATCATATCATAGAGATAGAGGAATTGATATCACATCGGCAAATTTGAAAGTGAAAGGTGGCATTTCGGGCGAGATCACAAGAGGTAAGTGGTAATTCAGATTGGCACCCTATTCCACTCATCATGTGACACGTAGCAGCTAGGAGAAGAGAGGAAACCGCCTTATCAGATGGGTATCCCTCTCGTTTGTTGCTCACCCAAAATCGTTGTGAACTACCAGATATGATGGAGGAAGATTGATGGTTGAGGATCATCGTGCAAGTTGATTTGATCAGCTAAGCGACAACTATCGGATCGAGTTCAGATCAATGGGCAAGATCTGATCGTTAACCACAGAGGTGAAGGGTTGGCAGACAGTGTGATGGAACTGTGATACACCGATGGGAGATTAAGCGATGCATGATAGCTGTTGGATCGACGAATTAAATGGACAACGGAGATTGATTTGATTGGAGATCGGAAAATGGAGAGTGCAATGGAAAAGAGATGAACAGAGAGCGGACCCGCCGATATTTATGAGCGCGAGTGTATAATTTTTGAAGTTCGTCTTATGGCCAAAGTGGAGCAAGAGGAGACATGGAGCATTGGAGCTAAAACAGGGGACATTTCCATTAAAATAGCAGCACTGTACCTCAGGGATAACACTGGCTCCTTCTAGGGATGAAAGCCTCCCTATGAAGTTTCAAGAACTGCAGACTATTGCCTTTCCAGTAACAACCAAAACAAACAAACTTATCTCCTAGTGTTCCATTGGGCATGGAGTTTATTTGCATAAAAAACAAAAACTGAAAAAACCTATTATAATATTAAGGCCTTAAAGCCTCATATGAAGTAAAATTTCGAAAACTGCCCATTGACTGGGCCATCAAAAACACCTTCCCACTCTAAATTGTGCAGAATGAATGTATTGTTCATCTGAACTTGAGCGATGACAAACAGTCATGTCCATAAGGCATCAAATTTACCATGGGTGTCCTTATTTTCCTTCAATGTATCCCATTTGAGAACCCAGTCACCAACCTGAAAAATGTCCATTTTTTCCTTCCTATCAAAGGTTTCTTTGATCTTCTTCTAATGAATTCTTGACTTCTCAACTAGTTGTTCTCTAATCTGCTGTAATTCAACCAAGTTACTCATTCTCCTAGCCATGTCATTCTCTTCAACCTGTTCTTCTTACAAGAATTTGGCCACAGGGAGAATCATCTGGATAGGAAAAACATCCTCAGCGCCATAAACCAGCTTAAGTGGAGAATTTCCTATGGACTTCTTGTTCGTAACTCTGTCAGCCCATAGTGCAAACTTCAACTTGGAATCCCAGTTCTTTTTGTTGTCCTCCAACAGTTTTTTGATTATCCGTACAAGACTCTTGTTAGATGATTCTACCAGGCCATTTCCTTGAGGATAATATGAGGTAGAATGCACCAATTGAATGCCCATGGATTCACACATGTCCACCAATTCTTCTACCCTGAAAGCTATTACATTATCAGTGACTAGTTTGGTTGAGCAACCAAATCTAGTGAAAATATTCTCATTCAAGAACTTTATGATAACCTGATGATTAGCCTTTTTAGTAGGTATAGCCTCGATCCATTTGGTGAAATAATCAATGGCTACAAAGATCCATTTGTGATGGCCACTAGAATGTGGATTGATCTCACCTATGAAGTCCAAGCCCCACTGCTGGAAGGGACCATTGGTGTGTACTGGCTTCAAGGGCAGAGATTTTAGCTGTTTTCTTCCTACAAACCTCTGACATTTGTCACAAGAGTTCACAAAAGAAAACACATCAGAGAATAGAGTACACCAATAATACCCAGCTTTCAGGATCTTGTGGGCTGTGGTTTTCCAATAATGATGCCCTCCATAGATGCTAGAATGGAACAGGTGCGTGACTTCCACAGATTGTCCTTTGTCTAGACATCTCAAGAGGATCCTTGATGGGTCTTTCCAATAAAGCAGGTTTTTATTAATGCAGAATTTAGCCGATCTGAGAGCTTAATGGCCCAAGCTTGACTTGAGCTAAGCCCTGGAGGGACTTCTAGCTTCTACAAAAAATGAACTACACTAGCATACCATTCATAGGTGGTTAGATTTCCAGCCAAAGAATGATTCTGCTCTTGCTCTTCTGCTACTTCCTCTGTCTGCTCACCACCTAAATTTGAACCCATGCAATTGATGTCTAACAAACTGCAATTTTCCTCAGCCATAAGCTTAGCCAATCCCTAGCCTTTGAAAAGCTTGGTGGGCTTCACCTCTATGTTGAACTCTATGAATTTTACAATCCATTGAGCTCTCTTTCCATCAATATTTGGTTGAGTTAGGACATCTTTTACTAAGGCTGAAGGTACATATGCAACCACTTTGGAATGCAAAATATAAATTCTGAATGCTTTTAAAGATTTTATGAGAGCATAAGCTTGTTTTTCAATAAGGTCATACCTTAGTTCAGTGTCCCTTAGAGTTTTGCTGAAAAAGGCCACAGGGTGCTCTACACCTTCATCATTTTTCTGCAATAGAATTGTTGTAAGTGTATCATAAGAGGTAAGGGAGAAGATATAAAACTCCCTGGTATAATCTGGACTAATTAGAGTGGGAGCTTCCATGATAGCTTGTTTGATGGCTTCAAAAGAGATTCTTTCACCATCTATCCATTTTATTTCTGATCCTTTCTTCAGCATGGAAGTGATGTGCTTCACTAGCTCTGCAAAGTTTGGAATAAATCTCTTGACAAAGTTAATCTTTCCCAGGAAGGATTGAATGTCCCTTTTTGACCTTGTGATGGACAATTTCTGAATTACTTGAACTCTTGCTAGATTGATGTTCACCCCTTAAGCAGAAACAATATGTCCCAGAAGTTTGCCTTCTTCTAGAAAAAACTCTGACTTCTTTGGGTTCACAGAAATTCCAAACTTTCTGCACTTTAGAAACACCTTCCTCAAATGCTACAAATGGTCCTTGTGACTGTTGGAAAAGATTGTTATGTCATCAAGGTAAATAAGAACAAACTTGTCCTTCTATCCCACAAAGGCTATGTCCATGGCCCTCTGAAAAGTAGCCCCAACATTCATCAATCCAAAAGGCATCTTGGAGTACATGAAAGTGCCCCAAGGAGTAGTGAAGGCAATCTTTTCCTGATCTTCAGGATGTACAACAATCTGATTGTAACTTGAAAATCCATCTAAGAAAGACATGACTCTAGCCCCTGAAACTCTTTGCAGCAAGTGTTCCATCTTAGGCAGGGGATAGTTATCTTTTTTAGAGCACTTGTTTAGATTTCTAAAGTCGACACAAAGCATGATTTCTCCATTTTTCTTTCTCACTACCACAAGGTTAGCTATCCATCTTGAATACCTTACAGGAACTATGATTTTGGCATCCAAAAGCTTCTTGATTTATTTCTCAATCAAAGGCAATAAGAGAGGGCTAATAGGTCTTAGTTTCTGCTTAAAAGGGGTGGTGTTATTTTCCAATGGGATCCTATGTTGAATGATGTTCGTATCATAGTTTTTGAGATCATTGTATTCCCATGAAAAAATATCAGCGAATTGCTTCATGAGGGTGAAATACTCGGAATTCAGGGCAGAGGACAATTGAGTGGATAGATTTATGTATTTCGGATGGGTCGGGCTACCTATATTGTGTTTACGAACAACATACTCATTTTTTGTTTCGGCAGGATTATATGGCACATCGTTTTGGTCGAACAACTTCTCTAGATGCACTAATATCTTTGGCATATGGTTACTAGGCAATTGTATGATGTTTCCTCAACGGATCTTGTTTTTTAACTTGGACTGGACGCATTCTTCCTTGGTTTCATTTTCTTGATTGATGCGCGTTTCAGCAAATTCCTCCACGACTTGTAAAAACCTGTTAATTTCCTGATCATCTTCGAAAACTCTCCAATATTTGACATTGTTAGACAGAGATGGTTTATATTTTACCTGAACTTCATATGTCAATTTAGGAGGCAAAGGAGGAATAAACATGCTAGCAGAGACAGCAAGGGAGTCGGCAAGCTGGTTCCTCATTCTTGGAATATAAGAAATGTTGAAATCATCAAAAGAGTCTTTGAGCCTCCATACCTCATCTCTGTATGCTTTTAGCTTTGTATGCTTTTCTTGGAACGCATTATTTACGTACTAAATGATGAGGTCTGCATCTCCAAACACTTTTAGGCCTTTGATACCCATTTCTTTAGCAGCACTTAAGCCCAAAATTAAAGCTTTGTATTCTGCTATGTTATTTGTGACTTGAAAGGTTAATTTGAAAGATAAATGAATGTATTCTTGTGTTGGGGACACAAGGACTACACTTTCCCCCGCAGCTTCTTTAGAGAAAACTCCATCGAAGAACATGTTCCAAATCTGTGGGCCTTCTTCTTCAGCAATTTGGCAAACTGGTTTTTTAAGCTGCGTGGAGGCCAACTAGGATTCTTCAATATGAAGAATACATGCTCCAAAATCAGTGTATAGCATAGATGGGATGATTAGTAGGTTTCTTCTCATCACTGATGATATAATCCAACTGCGCCTCTCTGTATAATCTCTTGCTCTCAGCTCCAAAAACTATGACAGTAGCATAGGACAAATCATTTTGTAATGATCCACCTAATGTCTTGATCCAACCTCTAGAAAGTAACATACCAAACTTGGGGGTTACATCAGCTACCACAATATCCATGATCATGCTTTTCATAGGTAGTTGAGACAAAGTGATGGCTAGGTCCTTGATTAATCTTAGACATTTCACTTTTCTAGAGTCAAAAGAAAATAGGTCATGATAAGGCTTAGTTATGTCAAGACCCAACTCATCCATGACAGCCTTGTGCATTAGATTATAGCTAGCTCCAGTGTCCAAAAGGTAGTTGTGAAGGATTTTTTCATGAATAGTCAGAGAGACATAGAATGATGGGGAGCTGTGTTCACAATTTTCAATGATTAGGCTGAGAATAACAACTAGCTTGTCATCTTGCATATTTACATAGTCAGTGGAGGCTTGGATGGCTTTAGGCTTAAGGGCCTCGAGGATGGATCTTTTGAAGGATTCATTCTTCACTAGTTCAATTAGAGGCATAGGTATTCTTACCTTCTATATTTCTGATTGAAATCTAAAAGGAGAAGGAGACTTGTGAAGGCCTCTTACCTCATGAGCTGGAGCTTTGAGGATGATGGGATCAACTGCCGGTTGTTTTTTCTTATTAGCTTGTTTTACTACAGGGACAATAGCTCTTTGAACAGGAGTTTCCTTGGCATTATTTATCTTTGACCTCAAATTATATCTTTGCTGATCTACAGTTTGTAGAATAGCTTCACCATCCCATTCTTGGCTGATCTGGTCATTGCATAATGACTTTTCATAAGCAGCTAAGGTCAAAAAGGAAGCATTTCCTTTGTCTTCCAAACAATGGATCTCATCATCTTCTTCAAACTGCTCTTCTTTCATGACTGCATTTTGAAAAGGAGCCTTCACCCTTTGGTCTTCATTTTCATCTTTGTTTCTTTGCAAAATCTGCAACTACTCATTAGTTCTTCTATATGGACTTGGATTCGGATTTCTAGGAGAAAAGGTATTAGGCACTCTTCCTTTCCCCGGGTGCTACTTAACCTTCAATTTAGAAATTTCATAGGTTGATGTCTCGATCATTTTGGCCATTTTATCTATCTTAGGATCAAAGGATGATGAAGGCTCGCCCCTCTGTCTTCTTCTATCAACATTTCCCTTGAGCTTCTCTGCAGCCATGATGTTTGATTCTACTTCCAAGGTTGCATCTTGCATGTCAGCCAAAGTAGCACATCGCCTCTCTCTTAACAGTAGGCAGAAGTCAGAGTCAAAAGCATTGGCATAAGTGAGTTTAGTAGAGGTAGTAGTAGGTTTTACTTCAGCTGGTATCTTGTTGTACATACAGTTAAACCTCTTATTAAAATCAGATAGCAACTCACCATTTTCCCTCTTTAAGTTCCCAAACTTAGTGTGGTAGTAGAGAAGATCCTTCTTATCCCTCCAATTCTTTAGGAATGCATCATCTAAAGCTTCAATATCTACTATATATATTGGGGCTAGTTCTCCGAACCATTTTCTAGCCTCTCCATCTAGGCTTTGGAGAAAGACTCTCATCCACACATCATCTTCACTAATGTCCAGATTATCGACATAGCTATAGAATGACTCAAGATGTTCTTCAGCAGTAACACCTATAGTCCCAGTGAACTTAGGCCTATATTTCTGATATTCTCCAGTAGGCATGGCATTCAAAGGAGTGGGTAGTATTAGAGGTCCATACCTAGTAGCTATGATTCTTTCCATTTTCGTAGGTGCTTGTGGACCTGCCATAATTACAATGGCTAAAAGAGTACTGGTAGTTTGAATGATAGATGGCTAAGGAGTGACTGACAGGACTAAAGGAGTATGATGGGTAGGAAGTGAGGTTTCTTTTGGGCTTAAAGCAAAAGGAGAACCTAAAGAATAAGGAGCTTTATGAATCTTTGAGAGTTTTTCTTCACTGCTAGTATTAGATGCTATACTCTCAACATGTATTTGTTCTATTCCAAGCCTTTCCTAAATAGATATAGGAGATTGTTTAGGTTCACCTGAACCTGATTCTCCTTTCTATAATACCTTTCTCTCTTTGATGATTTTTTCAGGGTTAGGTACTGGATCAGCTTGTAGTTTTTGAGGATTTCTCCGAGTATGCCTCACAAACTGAGCCAGAACTATGAAGTGGAGTCGACAAGAGGTTCGGCCTCCAGTAGAGTCACCAGATAGATGATTACAACCAAAAATGTGCCCAGACTTTGTCTATCATCAAAGCTAGATCTATGTCATTTCCCAGGGAAGCTGAGCTTCAATTTCCTCTCCCCGGTAATGGCGCAAATTATGTTATCACTCCAAGAAACTCTCCTAGGTTGTAGCTCGGAGATGCTCGGTAACATATAATCTTCAATATTGTTCTCTGAACTATTGGAAAAAATGATGGTTTGGATCAAGTTAGATAACCATTTTAGCTTTGTTTTCACTCAATGCATGCATGAACGCTCTCACCAATACAAGGCTTTAGACCACTAATGCTCAATAAGTTATAAATTCAAATGATAGATGGAGAATACTGACTATACCAGTAGATTGCATACATAAACATACATCAATGGCTAGCTATAGGCAGCAAAAGAGAGTAATTACTATACTCCCAGATGCATATGTGACCACATATGGATGGCTAGCTACAAGCAACAAAGATGCTTGCAAATCTAATATATCAAAGCAGAGATAAGGTGACAGATTATCTAGCCTTAGACACACAAAGAACATGAACAAATTGTTCAAGTGCAAGCATAGAACAGCACAGAGAATGGACATTGAACATATAATGGCAAAAGAAGCTTATATTGCTAGAATGAAGATGAGAAGTTTGAATGAACAGAGGAGGAATAATCTCCAAAAGTTGAACCCCTATTACATCTTACTTTAAACTATTTATAACCTATTTACAATGCTCCTGAGCTCTAAGAGGCTCGGAGTCTTAATCTGCCTGATGTGCATTGTTAACTGATTTGATTCCCTCTAGGCAAGCATGGGATTGGATTTTTCTGCTTCTAACAATAGAGTAACCACTTTCAGATATTTTTGGTGGCTTGTTGCACTGTCTGGGAGTTTTCCTGTGCCAGAGATGCTCCATAACGTTTGTTGGTGTGGCTGTTGTGTTGTATGAGCTCCCCGATCTTTTTGTTTCAGGTGGCAGCATGTTGTGGCCCTTCTCTTTCCCTTTCTGGGCTCTATTTCCCAACAAACTATCTCCTAGGCACTGTTATATGGTGAAATAGGTCTTGAGGCCTTTGTGTTTCCCTTTAAATTGCAAATAGCGACTGTTTTGGTTATAAACAATGAAAATGCTACAACACTAATAAATCCCGCCCTCTTTGTGTATTTTGGATTTCAAAAGTCCTAAAATATGGTTTAATTACCCATCAGGTCCACCCTTATCGCCATCGCAAGTCCCATTCAACCTGGCTTGTGTATTTCCCTTCTATAATAAAATATGCGAAAACACTGAAAAATGCATGAAATAATGCTTTGGCAGACTGGGGCTCATCGCAATCGCATTGGCCAATGCTCCCTTCATATTTTCGTTATACAACTAAATACATGAAATACATTAAAAATGGGCCTTTTGCGGACTTGAAAATAGATCCATTTTGCTTCCCGAAACCCTTTCGGGTCCATGTTTTATCGCATCGGCACTATCCCTGTTTCCCTTTGTATTTCGTAACATAATGAAATACATGGGAAATACATTAAAAATGGTCTGGGCGCGGACTTCAAATATTATCAAATATTGTATTACATAACCGTCGAGTCCGGTTATCGCATCACAAATACATATGTGCATAGGCCCTGCCCCTTAGTATAGTGCCGATGTGATATCGGCGATGCGATAAATCACAATCGGGAGTTGCTCAATCCTTGGGCCTCTATATATATAACATATGCTCCTGCCGATGTGACCCGTCGATCCGATCGTCGACGATCGCTGATAAGCGGTGTCATGTGCCCGCCTTTACACTGTCCCCTCTACTCGGCCAATTGTAATTAGCCGCTTAGATATGGCTTGCTGATCGGCCATATCTAACGGTGGTTGATCATTCACTATTTAAGCCTGCATTTGTGGGTTTTTCATGGTTTGTTAAGCATTTTTTCCTCCCGATAGTGTATTTCTGCCCTTCCAAGGGCTCTCCTCTTGCGCGGATTTTGATCATTGGATGATCTTTAAGCAATAATTGAATATTTCAAGAGCATAAATTGATCATTGGCATGATTTTGCAACTTTGGAGACTCTAAGAGCCTATATGGATCCATTTGTGGGATTTTTGTCAGCAAGGCTAACAGTGACCGCGACAATCACCCTCAAGAAAATCATTCATTACTTCTTTTGCTTTGCTTTCAACTAGACAATTCAACCAAATTCCTCCCAGATCCTTCCAGAATAAAACATTGTCCAAAAAAAAATTGAGCTTTCAACCTCAATGATATAGCCTTACTTTTCGACACACCCTGTGGAGAATTCAAATTCTAAAGCACATAAACAATATCTGAATACCAAGGAGATGAGGAAAAAATATGAGATACTTGAAAAAATGAATCAGCCACTTCTTCTTTGGACATTGGAGCAATAAGGTTGATGTCTAGAACATGTAAATTGGACTCTTCCATCAGCTTTTCCAAACCCTTCCCTTTGACTAGCTTTGTAGGGTTAATTTCAAGGTCATACTCCAGCATTGCAACAATCCATTTACCTCGCCTACCTTTAGGATCATTCTGCATCAAAACATCTTTAATTGCAGCATTTGGAACATAAGAAACAATACGTGAATGAAGAATGTACACTCGGAAATCCTTCAAAGCCTTTACTACGGCCAAAGCCTGTCCTCAATGATATTATACCTTAATACCGCATCCCTTATGGTTCTGCTAAAAAATGAGATTGGTTGTTCTGGTTTTTGGCCTTTTTTCTGCATTAGGACAGTAGCCAATGTGTGCTCAGAAGAAAATGAAAAAATGATAAAAATCCAAAGTGTAATCAGGCATGATAAGATGGGAGCACAAGACAATGCAATTTTGACTTGGTTGAAAGATTTCCTTGCATCCTCAGACCAATTTACCTCGCTGTCACTTTTCATATGTTATTTATTTCTCTTAGATGCTCAGCAAGGTTAAGGATAAAACTTCTCAAGAAGTTGATCTTACCATTAAAAGGCTAAATTTCCTTCTTGTTTCTTGGGTAATCCAATTGTTGGATTGCCTCAATTCTTGCTGGATCTATGTAGATGCCATCTTTTGATATGATATGACCAAGTAATTTTCCATCTTCCATGGCAAACAAACTCTTTTTCGGATTCCGTGAGATGCCAAATTTCCTGCACCTCTGGAAGGCTATCCTCAAATGATGCAAATGCTCTTCATCGGTTTGGGAGAAATTGTGATATCATCAAGGTAAATAACCAAAAACACATCTTTTTCATTAGTGAAAGTGATGTCCATCAATCGCTAAAATGTAGCTCTTGCATTTTTTATCCCAAAAGGTATCTTGGCATACATGAAAGTACCCCATGGTGTAGTGAATGTTGTCTTTTCTTGGTCATCAAGATGGACTAAGATTTGATTACACCAAGAATAGCCATCAAGTAAAGACATTCTAGAAGAACCCACTACCCTTTGCAGAATGTGATCCATCTTTGGGAGAGGGTAATTGTCTTTCAAGGACACTTTGTTCAGATTTCGGAAATCAATGCATAAATTAATTTCACTTGTCTTCTTCTCGACTAGAACCATATTTGACATCCACTTAGAAAAGTGAAGAGGAACAATGATACTAACTTTATATAATCTGCTTACCTCTTTCTCTATGGATGGCAACAACTTCGGATTGATCCTTCTTAACTTTTCGTGAAAAGGATTTTGATTGGGCTTGATAGGAATAATATGTTGAATTATACTTTTATCATAAACCTTCAAATATGAATATTCCCATGAAAACACATCAGAAAACTCATCTAAAAGTGTTGCATACTTAGCTTTCATTTCTAAGGTTAAGGACTTTGACAACTTCACCATCTTTGCCTTCTTATTTGTGCCAATATTGATGTCTTCAACTCCTGTTTCAGTGGGGACCAACGCTGACTTCTATACAACATCATCATGATCGAAGAGCTCTTCCAAGGGTACAAGGCCTCTTGGAATGGAATTGTCCTTCAGCTGTACTACTTCCAATTTTTTGGCTTGGATCTCTTAATCATCCTCATAAAATACATCATCAATGTAAGAGGTGTTAAATTCTTCCTCCATTACAGAAAATTATTGATTTTCTTATCATCCTCAAACACTTGCCAATACCAGATATTATTAAGGATTGTAGGGCGATGTTCAACATTGATTTCAAATTTCTTAATGGAATGTATTGTGATTTTAAACATGTTTGCAGCAGTAGCAAGAGAATCATCCATGAAACTATAGTTTCTTGGAATCATAGATAATGTATACTCAGGAAAAGTTTTGAGGATATCTAACACAACATTCGGATATGCTCGCATCCTGGAATTTGTGGCCTGGTATTCCCCCTTTACTTGTTTGATTACCAATTCAGAGTCGCCATAAACTGAAATTCTTTCTGCACCTAAATTCTTAAGAATCTTAAGACCAATAATCAAGGCCTCTTATTATGCTTCATTATTGTAACAATCGAAAGCTAGTTTGTATGAACATACTGTGACATTATGAGGAATTTTACCTGAGTGATTCATTGGAGTACAAATCCAAATTATGATTCCAGCTCCTTCCTTTCCAATGGACCAATCAAAATCCATGGTCCAAAGAGCCTCTTCCTCATTAGGAAGCTGAAATTCGGAAGACTGATCTGTCGTCTCAACATACTCTGTTTCCTTCATGGAATCCACTATCCTTTCAACTGATATATTAGGCTGCAAACCATTTAATCCTTTTTCTTGATTTTCTACAAGTGGAACTGCTTCAATACTACTTGAAACTTCTGAAACTTCTTCAATCTAACTTTACAAATCAACTGAACTATTATCATTTTAAAAAATAAAAGATTCTAAATCAATGGGTACAAGATGTATAGGGTGATTATTTGGCTTCTCTTTTCTAGTAATCATATATTTCATCTTGGTTACCTGGTATAATTTCCTAAGTTGACCGAATGATGTTATAGTAGCATAAGAGAATTCAAGCTGCAAAGAACTTTTGAGTTTTTCTCCCCATGACTGAGAGAACAACATTCCATACCTTGGAGGAATATCAACAACAACCACATCCATCAGAACATTTTCTGTCGAAACCTAATCTAAAGCTACTGCCAAGTCTTTAATGAGATTGAGACACTTAACTCTTCTCGAACCAAAAGAGTAAAGGTCATGATATGGTTGGGTAATATCCAGTCCTAACTTGTCCATGATGGCCTTGGGAATGAGATTGTGAGAAGCTTAGGAATCTAACATGGTGTTGTGAAGGATGAAATCATGGATCCTAAGATTAAGGTAAAATGGTGGGACTTCACTGTCCTCTAAATGTCCATCTATGGCAGGGCCAAACAAAAGCTCAGGGTGGTCATCACTAACATTCACCATGTGTGACATTTGATCAACCTTTAGAAATTTGGTTATATGGAATTTATACTAATCATTCTTAACTAATTCGGTCAAAGGAATGGAAATTTTCAGTTTAGAAATATCATTCTCTAGACTAAATAAGTTAGGATGTTTTTCTACCTGTTTTGAAGTCATATCCTTCTTTTCTAGTTGTTCTTTGGTGGGGATCTCCTTTCTCTGTCCTCCAGTTTGTGTTTTTGCATTGCTCTTTCCCTGGCTAGTGATAACAACCTCCTTTTCTTTGTTTTGATTTGCAGAGGTTGATTCTTTGGTATGAGTATCTTTTTTATCTTTGTTCTTTGGATTTGAAGTAAGTTGCACACTTTTTTTCCTCAAATTATACTACCTTTGCACTTGGCGAAGAGCATTTTGGTAACCCCTTTGATAATCTTCTGTTTCGACTTCCAACACATCATCATTTGAAAGAACAAATCTCTAATCATCAACTACATATGGTTCCTCAGAAAAATCATCCTCTTTTGTGAGGAAAATAGGTTGCTAATCTTGCTCAAAAAATTGGTTCTCACCTGCAAAATCTTCTTCTTCATCAAGTCCCTGTGCATAATTTTGCTAGAGTGGAGTACAGATCTGTTGCTATGCTTGCTGATCCTAACCCTTCTGCTCTCTTTGTTTTATTCTAAATTGAGGTTGTTGTTGTTGAATTTGGTAATTAGGATTCCTAACTTGAGTTTATGATATTTTCATCTTATCCCTCATTTTCTCCATGGTTTTGATTAAAGTGTCAAGCTTAACATCTGATGAAGTAGAGGGCTCCTCTTTGATTGTGACCTTCTTTTCTATTTTCATCTTATATTTCTTAATCACCAATTTTGCTTCAACACTCACATCATCAGGGAAAATTTTAGGGTCTAATATTCATAGGTGGGTTGTTTTCCATGCTTTTTCCAAAAACAAGATTCGTCAATTTCCATTTTTGTCTAAAATGGCTAGCCCAAATTTTATAGTACACCATTATTTTACCTTAAAAATTGCCAAAATATTATATTGACTAATATAAAATCATTGGAAATCTAAATATTTCTACAAAAATATCACCAAATTTTTTACAATTTGCATATTAGGGACTAGTAAGATTCACCAAGATTTCTAAACTTTAAGATAAACTTCCATGCTTAAAATTTTCCCTGCACGGCATTCCTCTGCATTTTTTTAAGAGTTGTAGGATTCCTCTCTCTCACCTGATAGCCCATGTCAGGGTCAAATGCATCAGGATAGTGAATCAATGCCAAGTCAGGAGGACGTTTGATGTTGTGTGGGATAGCATTGTAGACGTTGTTATCACAAAATCAGTACTGATGGCTGCTAATCAGTAAGACTCTATGTAACTATTTCAGACCAGACTCTTGGCTAAGGATTAGCCTCCCTAACCTGAGAGGGCTCTCTCAAAATAAACTACTGATTTATCATTAACACAAAGAGGGCTAACTCTTGAAATGAAAACTTAATAAACATGTTGGTTGGACAGACAACATAAGATTTCTTCCATTGGGCTCATGGAGTCAAACACCATTTCAGTAAACCATAAAACTACTCATTCATGGAAGTCAAGGCATGTAATGTTTAAACACTCAAAACATCTCTCAAAAGAACCCCAACTCATAAATATGCACAGGAAGTCTGAGCACTAGGTGAATTCAGAGTGATTGTATACCTATAGAGCTGTAAAAAAAAAAAACATTCCTCAAAAGAACCCCAACTCATAAATATGCACAGGAAGTCTGAGCACTAGGTGAATTCAGAGTGATTGCATATCTATAGAGCTGTAAAATATGAAGGATAAAACAAAATCACATACATCTTGAGCGTTTGAACAAAGTATGAATCTTGAGAAGAAAAAGTAGTCTTTATATTACTGTAAAAAGTCTTTTATACAGGCCAATACAAACTCTGTTTTGCATAAAATTCCAACCCTCATTACATCAGAGTTTCCTCTATATATAGGAAAACATTCTTA
>APFE030206481.1:96254-109208 GCA_000404065.3 Pinus taeda | reverse complement strand
AATAACCTCTGAAGATACTGGGAATTCTAGCATAGCTACTTTAGAACTTAAACCTGTAAAATTTAAGGCAAATGCTTTTGTTACCTCAGCATGCCCACCCTGTAGCTTCTCACAAAATCTCCAGCAACCAGCATCCTGAAAAGCTTGTCTCACACCTTCATCTCTCAATGCGAGATCCAATCCCACAGGTTCTGTTATTTGACATCTTCCAGACCGATGCCCCTTCTTCTCCATTTTTCTTTGAATCCTTTGTGTAGAGAAACACTACCAGCTTCAACTTCAAATGAAAATTCAAACTTTTGAACGCCGACTCGCTTGCAATCAGGTTCCTTTTAAAGAATGAACTCGGGCTCCTCCACAACTTAACAGTCTTATCATGCAAACGGACCAATTCATGCAGCATTAACAAACAGCATAACATTACCAGCATTACAGACCATTTGAATGATTTTATGTGCGTGGTTATGAACCTATTGGTGGAATGATGGCTTATACTTGCTTGAAAAGGACGCCATTCTGACAATAAACGGACGAACATACTGACTCATCCCCCAGACATGACATTCTAAGAATCAGTGCTGCTTAAATCCCCGAATCCGCGATTCCGTAGCGCAGACAGTTATAAGTTAACAACATGTGCTACGAAATGGCTGGTTACTGACACGCTGTGAAAGAACTAACACATCATTGCGCTGCAAAATCAGCCAATAAAATTGCGCTGCAGAAATGCAAAAAGGACTAGTGACGTGTATAAGACAAGACATATCTTATACAATCATGATGGAGGATGGCTGACGGCTTTTGAAAATGATTCCTATGAATATCTTTATAAAACACGATCCCTAAGTAACAAACATAGGGCAACAACCATTAGACACCTATTTTTGGACAACAAAAATTTTATGGACAACATTATGTACATATCACTGCAGTTCTAGGTGATAACAGACGTTATTAAATCTAACAGTAAATTATTGTACGAATTCATGTGGATTTGTTTTCAAATAATTGTATTCACCCAGGATCTAGAGGGGGCTCTTTTTCTCTTCTTATCTGGCCAAGAATAAGTCTATCAACTATTGGGGATTGGCTATTGAAGCAACTCTCAAAGCATAGAACCATTTCTTCACTTCACCTGAAAAAATTTGATCTATGAGGCACATTTTGGCATCAGCTTCATTGACTTCTTCAAGGTCAATGAAATCAATTATCTTATCAATATGTTTTCTTGATGTGATGTCGGTTGTGCCATCAAATAGAGGAAACCTTTGACCATAATTCTGAGGTAATGCAGCAAATTGTGCAAGCAAAACCAAAGGGCCAAATCTCGCCATATAAGTTGTAGAAGGTAATATGATAGTTACAAGAGGGGGTATTGATGGAGGAGTTGTTTTAGAAGAGGATGTTTCAGGAAGAGATGATGGTTTAGTGATGGAAGATGATGAGGTATCTATATAAGGAGGAGTAATAATGGGGAAAGCCTCTTGTTGATATAAGGTATAAGATTTTTCAGAAATTACTTTTAGCTGATCAACTAGATTCTGGAGTTTATGGAAATTTGACAAGACCTTATTGTCAAGCTTATCAGATGAAGCCTCAAAAGATTGTACATATGACTCAAACTTCACAGGGTCAAAAAGTTCTTTTGCAAGGGACGACTCGGATTTGGACTTGAATAATGATAACTCAAAGTTTAGATCAAAAGACAAATCTTTAAGAGCAATCAATTGTGCAGATAAAGATGTAGTTCTTAGCAATGGAGATGTACCTGTTTCAAATTCTGGAGGCTGAGACTTCAGCTTTCTCAAGAGCTTCTCAGGATTTTCAACTACTGCTGGAGGGTTGGGATCAGTATTTGACCTTGTATATCTTTTAGGAGCCAGTGTTTTGCTCAATTTTCACTTTGGCTCAATTATCAAATCAACCTTCTTGAAAGCTAGAAACTATCACCCATATGCCTAGATCTTGATTAACTTGTGATAAAAATCATGGGGAAGATTAGACACTTTTCTCCCCAGTATAGTCGCCAAAAATGTTAGCGCTCCTCAGTGTCCCAAGGCTAAGAAAGGAGACAAACGAAGGTAACCTCAAACCAATCTTGAGATCTGGTAGCTAGCCCTACCAAATCAGAGAGGGTTGTCTCAAGGATCTCACAACCAATGAAATGACTGGAGAGGGAATCAGATGTTAGGCTAGATATTAAGCTCAATGGTATTTGATTTTTATGGTTTGCCAGATGAAGCTCAAAGGTTTAGGAACTAGGCTAGGGTTTCTACTGATCAATTGCAGATATAATGGGGAAAGGTATGTATGCTCAATGACATAGGTATGCTTTCAAGGTGATACAGAGATGAAAAG
The DNA here is from genome assembly GCA_000404065.3 of Pinus taeda. Lineage (NCBI taxonomy): Eukaryota > Viridiplantae > Streptophyta > Pinopsida > Pinales > Pinaceae > Pinus > Pinus taeda. The sequence continues at coordinate 106,850 of APFE030206481.1, read as the reverse complement.
GTAGAGGATCAGAATGATCATGTAACCATGAATTCACTCATCAGAAGAAAAAACACAAACATGAAAATCTCATCAAAACAGAGCATATAACTTATGAATTCTATTTAAACACATATGAGATGATCACATGAAAGCATATAGATGGTAGGAAAGATAAATATATATTCAATTTAATGTTAAATAGAGAAAAGCGTTGTCACAAAAACATACCACAAGAATCCCAAGACAATAACTACAATTGTCTGTTGTATTACTGCAAGAAAATGTACACTAGCTCCAAGCAATGATTCTCAAACATCCAACCCTCTCTCTTACTTAGATCAGGCTACATATAGATCAAAAACCACTTTCCCCCTCTCAGGGATCTAATCCATCACGATATGAACAATTTACATCATTTTCTCTAACCAAACCTAAAACTAGGGAGGTTAAGAAACAAACTCTCTATTTAGCATTAGACTGACTTTACTAGCATTAATGACCATCATAATTACATCAAATTTACATTTAGAAGCCCTATTACACTTAGTTACATCATGTAGAAACCCAAATTGACTAATTATATCATGGAAAGTCAAGTTTGACTGATAAAAACAAAAAAAATCACATTGCTGACAAAAGCACAACAAATTTCTTCAGAAGCGCAGCAAATTTAACAGAAGCACAACGAATAGTTCGTGGGCACTTTTGAGTGACTTTTTTTCATCCATTTTCTAAATTGAAGGAAGATATAGAAATATTGGGATGTCTAGTTATCTGTAGAGCCTTCAAGCATTCAAAATGACCTCTCCACGGCTTATAAAAATGAGTTTTCTTAAGACTGCTTCAGAAGCATAGCGAGGGGGTCAAAAATGTGGTAGAAACATGATTTTTAGCATGTATTTTGACTTTTTCTTGCAAAATGGAAGCTGTCATCGATCAAAAGTGACATTTCTTCCATGTACAAGTCAAAAGGAATCTAAGCATGCAGGATTTTTATCATTTGGTGGCCTCAAGAAAAAGTGCAACAAATTTTCGTTGCGCTTCTCGTAGTGTAAAATTTCCATAAATTGCCAAAAATCCACAAAAACTCAAAATTTGCAAAAATGTCTTCAAAATTGGTTATGACTTTCTCCTTCAAGTTGGTGAATGGTTGGCTAAGAAATTAGTGAAGCATCAACCAACAAGTCTAAATTGTCCCTCTTCCTTACCCTCATTAAGGTTTTCTTCAAATTTCTAACCCTCATCTTGTTGATCTAGTTCTTGGTGTAGTAGTACCTGGCCATGTTTCTTTGTAGCTTAAAGTCTTTGTTGGCCTTCTTCAGAATAATCTCTAAGTTTTCATTAACCATTCCAATCCAGAACTCCTTGCCTTTCTCAATATCAGCTACAATGGTGTCTTCAAAGTCTGGATGACCTAGTGGAGGAGATGGCTCACTCCTTAGTGCCTCCTTTCTTTTCAGTCCTCTCGTCTTTGGCCTCCTTGGCTTGATCTGAAGCTCCTTATCTTCAAGCTTCTAAAAATATATCACACTCTTACCTTTATCATTATCTACCACCAAATCCACCCTAGGTTTAGAAAGCAAAAATTGATTTACCTTAAGTTTCATGTTCTCGTGCTGTAAGAATGCAATCATGAATTTGGACTTTGCCAATTAATCCTTAAGCTCTCTGATTTTTGCCTCTTTCTCTTTGATGATTTTCTTAGGTGACTTTTTCTCCTCATGCATTTCTAAGTCTTCCATGTGAGTGTCAAAGTGTAACTATTCTTCCTCTTGTAAGGGTGCCTCATGCTAATGTGTTGATGTCTCTTGTCCACCAATAGTAGGTTGAGCCCTTTCAACATTGTCTGGAGAAAACACTAGCCTTTTTCCTTTGCTATATGTTATTTTCACCTCTTCCCTGGGTTTCCTTGTCACTGGTTTTCTTGTAGAGACAACTTCTTGAGGTCTTGGTGCTTTTTCCAATGGTGAACTTTGACTGCTAGGTTGACTAGTAGCAGGTAAAAGAGAAGTTGGTTGCATGAATGCCTCCCAAGATAAATTGACCAGTGAAAACCAATACAAAACAATAATTTTGACCAAGCCATGATGAAAAAGGTTTTCTTGGTGATCTTTCCCTTTTCTTTGTACCTTCTCTATCATCTTGACCAAGCTTCTATACAGGTAATGAGATAGGTTAAGAGGTTTGATAGTTGTAAAATGCATAAGTAGTCTTATATGGTACTGGTATAGCCTTGAAAACCAAAGCTCACAGGTAAAGTACTTCATGATCATCTTCATTAGTGGAGCATACTTTTCAAGCAAGTGTCTAGAGGTAAAAATGTGCTTTGGGGCAATTTTATAAGGTGGCTTCAAAAATGCTTTGTAGTTTTCAACGTCTAGGTCCATCCATTTGAACCAGATTTCTCCATGGTTAGGGATCCCAGTGGATATGGCAATGGCCTCTTCTGAAATAATGAAGTCAACCCCTACTATGATGGCCTTATCCCTCCTAAAACTAGTGGAAAATATGCTTGTTAAGTTGACATTGAAACCTACTTCTTGGATTTTTTGACAGAAAACAAGGCAACCCACATCTTGGAAAGATTTCTTGAGGAATGGTGAAGCCATGATTTCTTGGAATTTGGTGGGCTCAAACTTGATTATCTTCCCTCCTTTATATTTCTTCTTGTCAGTGGATGTGGTCTATGCCTCCATGGTAAAACCTTAGCTCACTAGGAGGGAAAAATTAGGGTTTGGTTTTTGGAAACATGGGGATTTGGGATTGTCTTGTAGAGGGAGGGAGATGAATGGATTAGGAGTTGTCTAAATTCTTAGGGAAATTTTAGGGGGTAGGGATAGGAATTAGGGAGTGTAGAGAGGTGGAAATTTTGGAAATGAAGGAGGGGAAAAGGGTAAAAACTTGAAAACACGGTCCTAGCCTAGAAAGTGTAGTATAGGCTAGGGTTTGTAGGGAGGTGAGGTAAATGAGGGAAATCGACATGGGAAAAGGTAAAGGGAGGTATATGGAGTATGAGAGAGGGCGCTTGAGCATAAAATTTGGGGTTTTGCAGTAGAAAATGAAGCAAAATGACTAGGAGACCAAAAATGCAACAAAACCCTGGGAGAGGGTGATTTACTGAGCTATATGATGAAACTGAAGCAAAGAGGGATGAAGTAGGAGTGAATGTAACCCACTTACTTGTTGATGATGTGTTGGAACTGTAATTTGATGAAGAAAACCTCTGCAATGAATGATTTTTCTCCCTTTTCAAAAACGCAATACCTTGGCCAAAAGCACAGCATGGATGCTAGAAACGCAGTGAGGGAGAGAGAATGATACTCTAGAGGAAATAATTCAATCTTCTGAGGGTTGGAATGGTATTTTCTGGTAGAGAAAGCTCTTATGAAAGTGAAATGAACAATTTAAAGGCTTTGAATGGTATTTTATAAGCTGGAGGTCGATTGTTGTTTAAGTCATGGAGGTGACATGATTGATCTTTTTGAGAAATGATGTGATGTGACCACAGCATGATCTTATTTGAAATTGAATGTTACCTTTACCTTTATTCCTTTTGTTCCTAAGCTTCTAACTCCCTTTAGTGATGACTCAAATGATGAACATGACTCCTTTTACTTTAAATGAATGGCATTATGATGACAAATGAAGTGGAAACCTAGACCATGACCTAAATGATGACATATTAACCATTTCATGACCTAAGACACCTGAATGAAGACATGGCCATGATGAGTGACGAAGACTATGAGAAGGTGGAGGGAGTAGCAGTGACCTAGACTTACTAACCAGTGACCAAATTTTTTATTTGAAAACCTATTGAAATTGTAAAAATTTGACCTAGGACCCTAATCAACAATTTTGAAAGTGTACATTTGATCACTGGTGACTAACAGGACTGACAGACACTAACACCTTGAAATTCATTCAAGCATCCATTATCACGATTCATGAGTGGGGAACTAAGTACATGAGCGCATCAATAGAATTGATCAAGAAGACAAGGAAGGAAGCAGAGTTGAAAAAGGTTGAGGTCGGAATTATTATACAAAGCAACAAATAACTCAGCATATTCTTGGAAATCATTTTAGATGCTTATGCACAGTTATACGGAAACTTGGATATCTTGGTTCAGGCACACAACATCCCTTCAGGAGGGCCATTTGCAGAAACAAAGGGAAGAAATGTCGTCGGGCAGGAGATCGAGGGGTACTTGAATCAGCTAAAGCAAATAACTACCAACGAATACTTGGAGGTTAACATACACAATATGAAGAAGTTCATAGGTGGTCCTGCTAAGATCAATATGAATTTGATCTTGTTACAGAAGGAAAGTGCAAAATGGCTCCAAAACTATCTACATGAATGTGATGGAAGCTAGATTCCACTTTCAGCCTAAGTTTCCAGCAATGTTTGAGGAGACCATCTCACAGTACAAATCTTGGCATTAATATGTAACACAGAATTGCAAGTTGAATTTGTCAAGCTAGATTTTCCTCAAACTTAAGCTTATTGTATTCGACTCTAGTTTGTCTTATTAGGTTTGCCTTAATAGGCTATACCCATTTTTGTCTTATATGGGTTTTTTTATTATTATATTTGAAATAAAATATGTATTTGGAAGTCCAAATGTCAATTATGGAATATGAAAAGTCACTGGTTAGGAAAAGACAAAAAAAGTTAAAGATTCATGAGGGTCGTTCAAAGGTCATAAAGGGAGATGAAGGGTCATCTCATTTGTTATAAATAAACCTTCATAACTCAAGCAAAGGGTTTGGAACCGAAGGCTTGGAAGCTTTGATTTGGATCCTTTGATTCTCTAGCTAAGCACAGGAGGAATATCATTCTTTGGAGAAGAAAGTGTTAGCTTCATGTTCCACTATTGGGGCTAGTGTCCTATTAATGTAATCGTATGCTTGGAACTTTCACTCTATAATAAAACCTCAGAGTCGACACATCTTCATGCATATGTCGTGAATGTAGTAAGACTATTCTTTATATATTTATGATGTGTGTTGTTTAATTTGTGCTAATTCTAATGAACTAATTCATTTGCTTTAGTATGTATCTTGTTGGGCATGTGTTGTTATGTTATTGCAACCATTGCCATTTTGTGAACTATTTTGTAGGTTAACTAACAATTGTTTTGTATTGGGCATGTGTCTCTTCTAAGTTAGTACTATTACTTTCCTCTAACAAGCTCACTTATTTCCCTTCGATGTGATGGAACCTTTCATGCATTACAATTGATACTTAACAATTTTCATACAATTTCTATCACCAAAGTCATGTATATATCATTGTATGTGTATATTGCAGCCAAGGCACATCTTTGGAACCACCACATTGGCAACTAGTCGTATCCTAGTTGTGGATCCTACTCCAAACAGTGTGGGTTCTAATTGGGACTTGAAATCTGGGAGACCCCTTCCCTGTTGGTAGCTTCTAGCACTGTCAATAGGGTGGTTCCCTTTCCAGAATTGAAAATATTCTCAACAAGTTGGTTTGGTTGCATTCCAAGACAAGAAAATCACGTGATTCTAGGAGGGAATCTCACTACAGAAATAACCCCATTGGAGCGTAAATAACTGAGAATGTTGAAGTAATTATAGAACCTTCTAGATGAAAATCAAATACAAAACTTTGTACTCTATGAATTAGAAATAAATGTTCCCACATACCTTGTAATATGTTTAAACATGAACTCTATTGTATGATGGGGAGGTCAAGGAGATGCTTTGAAAATTATAAAAGGCATAGTTTAACTATGTGTTGAGGAGCTGCAACAAAAAGGGGAAACTGTGTATTAAGTTTGGATTGGATTTCACTCTTGTAATTAAAGTGAGCTTTCTGCAAAGTACTTAAATATTTTCAATCTTCGTAAAGGAGGGTCACATGTTATTGTATGGTCAGTCCATGAAGGAATACAAAATCTACAACAAATTGTGTATATAATTGCAATTGGATTACTAATAACAAATTTCTTTTCTTTGCACTATTGTAATTAAACTGGAAACTTGTTAATAATTCTTTCATATTGTTGTTATTTTGTTTTAAATTTTTCTCTCATTAGTATTATGATTATAATTATTAACACTAATGACATTCTCATTTGTTACATCCTAGTGAATGCCTTGTTTGAAGTTAGGTTGGCAAGGTTAAGCATGGTTTGAATCAAGATTGTCAGTGAATTCGTGGACACTAATTTGCAATGATTAAATAATTATTTATTTGTCAATTGTAGATTTGTCTTGTTTTATCTTATGTTAAATAAAATGAACTGCTTCATCTGTTTAATACAAATCTTACTGTGGATTTGTTTTACACAACTGAATTTAGATATATGTGTGAGACATTTCAATAACTATTTGTTGAAATTATCTCATTGCATATTTTCTTAAACAACCTATTAGTCATTAAATTATTTTGATGACTTACAAGTCAATCTTATGTCTTGATGAAATCAAAGTCCTCTCCCCTTGTTACATACCTTTAGTTCTTGGAAAAGAGTGAGCTTGTCCATCTCTTAGTCGATATAGGTTTTACTTTTATTTGTTTAGTATTAGTCTGCATTGGAATTTGCATCAAATTATTTCATTCTTTTAAAGTCTCCTTTCGCGGGAGCAAACCCCATTATGGCTTGACTAATAGCTGACTTCATTCATAACCAAAGGATCATCATTTTTTAATGACATCATTCAAATGATTCCTTTCACTTCAATTTGTTAATCACAATCATCATCACTCATAAATAAATTGAAGTACATTATTATGCATATTTTACATATTAATTAACTTAAGCTGGATTAACCCTAGTCTTAGGACACAGGTAACTAGAGACCCATTGAACCAGTCAAGATTTCCATTTCAATTGAAAGGAGTCTAAATAGGATTTTGACCAGATCGTTCAATTCCTCCCATGTTGAGATAGGACATTTCCAGGCATCAACATTACATTACACCTTGGCCCAAGTGACCATCTCCTCTAAATCAAACATTTCCATGGCCTCAATGATGGTATGGAACCTCTTTTCCAAGACAATTCATTGTACAGTTACATGTGCAATAGCAAAAAAGGTGACTTCCTTTGAATATTCCACCAAGTAACCCTCCTCTGCAACCCCAACTCCTTATGCAAAGTAACCCAAATCCAAACAATAAGGCAACGTAAAAGTTTGAAGTACCCATTTTCCCATTTATTGAATCACCCACATTAGATGTAATGAAGTACTCTTGTGGTCATGGAGGATAGTAAATCCAAAATTGTTCCCCATTATTACAAAACATGAAGAAGAAAACTCACGTAGGGAAGAAACTCTAATCCAAGACTCATTACATGGATAATGCCATTATTACTGTTGAGACCATTGTAACATGCAATGCTTTTGTTACTATTGCAACAGTCAATGGCGTTGTTACTATTTAACCTTTTGTAATAGTTGATGTTGTTGTCACTACTAAAACTCCTTCAAATACACCTTACCCAAAGAGACTTATTGTAGCTAAAGCTACTCTACAACATGAATTTGATTTTCTAAAATAGTTGATGAATTTGCACATATGAATTCCATTACTCCAAGTAATTAGAGATGTCTTGATATATGTGAAAATAGTAAGGGAACTTTGCATTAGGAAACTTGGTAGGAAACCTCAAGATCCTCCCACTTTCCATGTGGTGGGAAAATTATCTTAACTAATGATGGGTGAGAGTTTGCCTACTAAATATGATGATCAAGAGAATCTAATAGTAATTGTTCACATTAAAAAAATGGTAATTCCAAATACATCAGTTGATCTGGGCACTGTAATAAAACTGATGACTATAGAAACTTTTGATTTTCTTGAATTCACCAATTTGAGACCAACCCCTATGGTATTGGAACTAGTTGATAGATCCAAAATTTGACCGGGGGGATTTTAGAAGATATTGTTATTTCTATGGACTTCTAGGAGTATCTAATTTATTTCTTAGTGTTATAGCCCAAGACATGCTTAAGAGGACACTCACTAATCTTGGGAAATATTGGTTAGCCACTGCATATGCCTTCATTTGTTGCATATCAAGTTTTATGAAGATATCTGATGGAAATACTACAAAAATCCTCGTCCATTATCCTTTAGCCAAACCAAATGTTGATTATGAAAGCACTTTATAAGCTGAATTTAAACCAAAAGGGGATAATGCATGACCACTCCTCATGAATCATAAGGCCCTTTATTTTGAAGATAAAGTAGAGGATAGTATTATTAGTAGTTTTATTAGTAATTCCTCTATTGTTACTTAGCTAGTTGTTGGTTCCCAAATTGCTTTAGTGATAAAGAACAATTTAAGAAGACATTCACTGAGGATCTAAGGATCCTCCCGCTTTAGGATGGAGACTGGCCCTCTCTATCCATAGGGGTAACTCCCTCTATCTAATATTTTTTAAATTGATTTTCTGAAATAGCAAATAAATAAGGCCATATTATAAATAAAAGAATCTTTATTTTAAAATTAATATTTAAGAAAATAAAGGTGGTAGGGCTCACAATATGTGAAATTAAATAAATACATCATTAATTACTAAAGATGAGATTCCGAATATGTATCATGATCTGTAACATGATGGTTAGTAATGAAGTTAAAATTAAAATAACAACAAAGAGAAAAATAAAAGTTAAAACACATTGACTTGTATACATCCAACTGGAATGTGTGGTAAAATCATATGATATCATTTTAACATGCAACAAGTCAATTAGAATGTTGACTTAATTATTTATAAATAGTATATATTTGGGAAATATTAAATTGAGATTATGTACAAAAAATTAACAATTTGATCATGTCATATCATTCTTGATTAGTCATGTATGTAAGTAAAAAAAGATAAAGTAAAAAAACATCAAAGTGAAATAGATAAGAAAAATAAAAATAAAAAAGATAATTGGTATGTATTAATTTTCAAATGAAACATGTGAGGAAATCATAGATATCATATATCAGTATGACTCCTACATGCAACAAGAAAACCATGGATATTATGTATCTACCTAATTCCTACCTACAACATGTCATTCAAATCTGGATTAAACTCTCCAAATAACATGTATTTAAAAATCAATAAATAAACTTATGTATATATGATTTACTGTATGAGAATGTCACATCAGTAACCTTCATATTTTATCAGTAAATACAAATATAAAAGAAATAAGAACACATAAAAGGAAAAACACATTGAATCATGAAACTATAAATTAAATTATCACAATCATAATGAAGTAGGTCACCACAACATGTACGATATGGCTTCAAAATGATAAGTTTTCACCTCCCAAACCTACCACCCTCCCTCAAATCAGTAACGAGGGTTCTATATAAAACAATATCAAATTGTTGGTGTGTAATTGTCTATTCTAACTACATAATTAAAAAAGAAAATAAAAATTATTTCTAAAAAGCATTTTTCCTTTTTGCAAATAGCTTCAAAACTTTAATCTTTCCTTTGGAAAGAACACCAAATACCAAGGCTTGTACAATCTTGAATTTTTTATTATTATTAATTTTTGTTTCCTCTGTAATTTTTTATTAAACCACTTTCCCAAACCTTTAACCAATTCGTAACTAACTTTCGCATGACATAAATATAAATTAGTCCTTTAATAAATCATATGAAAACTCATTAATAAATTCGTAATAAATACATTTTCCTTTCTTCGTTGAAGTCTCTGCGGTATAGATCTGCGGTGTGATAGATCTGCGGTGTGGTCTCTGCGGTGTGATAGATCTGTCGTCTCTGCGGTATAGATCTGTTGTGTGAAATATATATCTGCGGTATAGATCTGCGGTTGCCTTTTTCTTTACTTTCTATCTTGGGAATCTCACTACCAGTGTTGTTCGATTATGAGTTTGAGGCCGAAAGGCCATTCTGGTCAGCGACGGATGAGCCCATTGCTCATGAGATTGTGAGGTTATCGCATCAGCGCCCAGGTCCCAACGGTCATTGTGTTGTAGTTTTATGGTCGAGAGACCATTCTTATCCGCGCCAAAGGGTCAAGATTATTCTTGGAGGCATCTTTTATCAATATTCAAATTCTTGAAGAACGATGATTATATATACGGTATAGATCTGTCGTCTCTGCGGTGTGATAGATCTGCCGTCTTTGCGGTATAGATCTGCGGTGTGATAGATCTGCGGTGTGGTCTCTGCGGTGTGATAGATCTGGTGCAGATCTGCGTAAAATATGGCTCCGAGCTTCGCAAAAATAACTGGTGGCTCGTCCACCTCTGGAGGGCAATCTCCTGCAAATATCGTAAGTGAAGCCCCAGCTCCCACTATCCAAGTGGTCCAGGACTCACTCGATGAAGCTTTGAAGTTCTCCGAAACTGCCCTAATTTACCGGTTCAATGGTTTTTGGCCGCGGCTGATAGCACTCCACAATTGGATCTCGGAGGTATGGAAGCCTATCATTTCTGATGAAATTAATATCTACCCTTGTGCTAGAGGTTTCTTTATAGTAGATTTTGAAAATCCTGAAAGCAGACAACGTATTCTAGATTCCGGCCCTTGGTTTTGGGAAAAATCAGGCCTATTCATGAAGCCATGGAACCCATCATTCGATCCCTCTACAGCA